>PVHY01014963.1:16950-37181 GCA_004024945.1 Uropsilus gracilis
AAGAAAGAAAGAAAGAAAGAAAGAAAGAAAGAAAGAAAGAAAGAAAGAAAGAAAGAAAGAAAGAAAGAAAGAAAGAAAGAAAGAAATATGTCAGAAGGAGCTAGACAAATTCCAGATGATTTCACTAGCATGTGTAATACAGAAAAACAACACAAAGGAACAGTCATACTAAACTAAAAGAAACCTTAAGAATATGACAGTAGAATTGAGGCTACCAGAGGAAGAGGGAAAGCAGACTCTAGTAGAAGACTGCTGCTTTGTAGGTAACCATACTGTGATAGCAAATATCTAAGAGTTGTGATTATATATCTCTAAATCATATACAGTGATGCTAACCAACTTTACATCAATAAAAATAATGCAATAAAAATTAAAATTGGATCCAAACAATTGATATTTAATATGTTGTTCTCAAAATTTAATATTCTATCAGTGTTATCCTTTCTTTTTGCTTCCCTATAAAGTTATCCATTTATATTAGATTTGATTGGCAAATTCAATGACTACCTAACAAATCCCTAAGCTTTCATAATCTTAACAAACAAACTTTCCAAGTCCCAGAAAGACCCAGCAGAAAAGCTGATTTGTTCATTAGAAGTTTATTCTTTTGACATTCATTTATGAAAGAGTAATTCCCCATAGCCTGTCTATCAATCCTGCCTCTTCTGAAAATAGCAGATGGCTTTATATTGAATGTTTCAAGCATAATTTGTGATGATTTTTTTCTACTCCCCTGATCATGGCTTACATAATATTAAGCGATAAATAAAAATAGAAATTCAACAAACAAGAGTGATTTCTTGAAGGAACTTTATTCCAATATAGGTTTCAATAATACACCCATAATGAATAAAAAGAAGTGGAAAATTAGATGAAAATGAGTTCTGAAATATCTATAAAAATTAGAAAGAAGTTACCACCAGTAAGGCAGATGCTGATTCATTATGAAAATTTTTCAAATTCGCTTAACAATAAACTAACTTGCAAAAAATGAGTTTCCTGAAAATAGGAGATTTTGGACATCAGTAGAAAACTTCAGTTAAGGCTTGTATATTGGTTTGGAATCACAAAGTTGTTTAAAGGACTTACTGAGATTCAAAAATTGTGTTGGCTTGTAGAAAAGATACATAATTTAGGAATTAAGACTAGACTCACATGTTACTGGAACAATCTATACACTCAGTTATTTTACTCAGCAATGACATGGTCATTTTGAAAAAGTGATCTTTCTACTGATTTGGTTTCATTTAGCACATAAGAAAGTTGGTGTTCAAACAAGAAAAATATTTGCTACAGGGATATACAAAAATATATATATACTACAATTCCAAGAATTTAATGGTATTTCTGACTCCAAATTTCATGTTCTTTGCAGAATGTATACTCAAGTGATAATAGAAAGATAATCCAGATGACTGATGTCATTTGGGACATCAGACATTCATAACACTTGGAGAAAAGAAAATGACTTGAAAGCAGGATGTTAGAGCATGAAAGAGGAGACCTTAAGAGAAAGAGAGGTATCCAAGACATCGATGCTAAAGGACAAGAGTGTTCCCGCTTGTAAATTAGGAAGTGAGGTTTAGCAGGCCTGGTCAGTAGTGTCAAGAAGCTGTATGGAAGTCAAGAGACAAGAATTATTTACAATAGTGAATAAAATTTGTCATTATTTCAAATAGGACTGCAAATAGTAGTAGTAACAACCCAAAACCTCCTTTAGGGGAGGTTTTATGGGGATATATATGATAGGGATAAAGTCAAGGTTGATTCTGAGGTTGAAAGGCACTTTCACAGGTTCAGTTCTGGCTTCCATAACCACAAACATGCCTGGAAAGTAAGGCAGTAGACATTCCTGAAAATACTAAGCAGAGAAGCTAAGGTAGAAGGTAATTTGCAAGTGGCGGTATTCTAGGGTACTCATTGTTGTTTAAAGAAAACTGTTTATTTGTCACTCTGACATTACCTCTTGAAACTCACATTATTAAGAAGTTTGAGAGTTATTATTATTGCATATGTTACCATAAGAAGAGCCTGAGCTTGTAGACTGATCAGAATCGAATTAAGACCAAAAGAAGGTGGACCTGTAAGGAAGTACCTGTGATTCCAGATGGAGACACTGGGAAAGACAACAATCTTCTCTAAATAATGTGGCACAAGGATGTCTTATATATGTTTGAATTATAATGATTATTTTAAAAAACTCAACAAATTACACATAGGTATTAAATTAAATAATACTAGGAAATATCATTGTAGGTCTGTTGTGTTTCCATTTAAGTTTTTGCTATTGTTACTTTTTATATAGAGTAATGAAAGGGAGAACAGTAGCAGTTCATCCAATCAAGAAACACAATTCCTTCACATTATAGATATATATATATATAGATGTTGTATATAGAGAACTGTAGCATTTTTGTCTGTTTGGATTTATTTTATGAATCTCCATATAAATCTGTATGTAAATTTTCTACTTGATAAAATATGCTTTGATTCTCCTGCAGCTGGAATAGGGGCTTTGAGGACACATAGAATGCCAAAATTAGAAAAGAAAATGAACAAACTCTGCTCAGTTGCTGAAAGGAGGCATTAGTCACAAAGGATAGCTTGCTTCATTTGTTTCATTTGTATGGGCAAAGACTCTATGTCCAGATACAGATGCCAAATCTTTGTCTTCAAGTGAGTACTGACTTGGTTTCACTACCAGAATGAAAGTTATGTTATTTGTTGCCATTGTGTATCAATTTTAATAAAATGTGAATTCCTCTTGCAATATGCTCCTACTGCCTTAGCATATAGTTTTTGCCTAAAACTCATGAATTATTTTCCAAAGATGTTGTCTGCTGGGATTTAGGAGGAAGGAAGACTTAACCTCTCAGCAGAGCAGTGTCGCATCGCTGGGAGCAGCAGAATCATATTTATCAATGTGTTTTCCAAACGCATTTCTAAAGGAGAACTTATCTGACCTTCCTGTTGAAACTGTTAATACCACTACTGTTTCCCCAGTTATCAAGATTCATAGCTTAACATAAAGTATCCTTTTTTCCTCTTCTCTCTTTATGTCACTCTACAATCCCATATCAAGTCCCATAGTGCTCTATCTCCATTAACTAGGCTTGCTTTATCATTCCGCAATCCCTACCTGGGCTCATGACTTCTATTTCTATTGGCCTAAACTGTTTCAATAAGCTCTTAATTGATTTACTTTTTTCTGGTTCTTCACCCTATAATTATTTTTCCATAAGTATTTCTATTTGCCATTGTACATCACATTCTGACCATGGCTCTGTTCTTTTTCCAAACCACTTTATGTGGTTTCCCAAGTTAAAGATAATGTACCATGATCAGGTTGTCTGTGAATTCATCTCTCTCATAAAGATCTCACAAAACTTAACAAAAATAAGGCAAAAGACACACTCAAAAAATGGAGAGTATAACTAAAAAAGACACTTCTCCAAAGAGGAACTACAAATGGCAAATAGGCATATGAAAAAAAAATGCTCAGCATCACTAATAATCAGGGAAATGCAAATCAAAATCACACTGCTATATTATCTCATAGGATTCTTTAGATGGGTGGGTATATGAGCTAATTAATGTAATGTTCCAGCATATAATAACCACTTAATATATTATCACTACTATAAAAATACTACACGTTTTAGCATTTGGAATAGTCAACTTTGTCTTAACTTTCTTTCTCTCTGGTCTCAAAGAATATAAAAGCCTAAACAGACTCCAGTGTTTCCTTTGTTCTTTGGACACACAATTAGCAAATATCTCACAGCAAGATGTAAGAGCTTGACAACAGTGAAATCTTCCAATGTTACACAAATTGTAAGAGACTGGAAATTCATCTAGATAACACAAAACCATGGTAATTATAGCTTTAATTAAATTCTATTGGGGTGTTTTATCTGTCCTCTTATCTGTCTTTTAAGGTCAGAAACTTTATCTGGTCATAAAAACTAAATAGATTTTGATGACTGTATAATCAGAAAGCACTAACACTATTTCCTTATCTCTATGATATAGTCTTTTCTCTACACTCTCATTTAATGATCATTGCAGCAACCTTGGTTGTATTGTCCTCTATTTGATTTTGAGTGAATTTTTTTTCTGTCACCTCTTCTGCTAAAAGTGTAATGTTGTTCTCTCTCTCTCTCTCTCTCTCTATATATATATATATATATATATATATCCATATATATAGATATATATATACACAAAAAATGTTATAGCATAAATCTTTGTACATCTTGATACTGTGTGAAGTATTATTTGTTGTACTTGCAGTTTCTTTCTACTTGAAATATTTAATGTTAACATCTGAAAACTTAAGAGAAACAACAAAGGCTAACAGTTTATTTCTAAGCACTAATTAATTGCAACATCTTTAATATGGCAGAGGAAAAAAATCTGAAAACTAACTTTTGCATACGTAACTTTCTTTTGCCAAACAATATGCAAAATACATTTTTCCATAGCTGAGACCACAATAATGTAAGCCCCAGCTCCTATTTGCATAAATGGTTAACAATCCAGAAGACAGTACAGCTCTCTCTTTTTAGCATACCCAAATCCTGTCCTACCTCTGTGGCCCAGTTAGAGAAATACTGTTGCTGAAATATTGCTCTTTCTCTTTTAAGTTACAACAGAATTTCTCATATTTTACTATCATAGCTAACATTTGACTTCCTTTTTACCAAAATCAACTGTCCTTTAAGTAGGTTTGAGAGAAATCTATGTGCATAAGGAGACTGCTACTTCGAATTATCAGAACATGTTTATTTAAAAAACATCATACACTATATTATAGTGAAAAGAATATGGACTTTTTAAAACTAAAGCTCAATACTACCATCAAAAAATGTGTCAATTTGTGAAACTTAATTTTCATTCTTGTGCCTCTGAGGATATCGCTATAAAATGCTGGGTTTGAGATTACTAAAATTCAAAAAGATAAAATGCATAAAAAGTATGGCACTAATAATCACTCAGTAATATTTTCTTTCCTCCTTTGGCCTTAGCATTTTTTTAAGAGAGTGGCACATAGTTCTAACCAACTATAAATTACTCAACATTATTTTCTGTCCAGTGACAAATGACCATCACACATGTAATTATTAAGGGTGTTCTTCAGAAACTTAATAGTAGTACATCAAGAATATTATATCAAATACAATAGTATATAATGTATATCAGTACTATATACTTATTGGTATAGCAATAGCATACTTAAAAATATGTCATATCAACCTATACATCAAGCAATAGGTTGTCCCTATGTACATATACATAAGGACTTTTATAGTCGTTTCTTTTAAAGAAATATTCAGAAGTAATTCCACTTATAATTACATTTAGAAGTCAATTAAAATTGTATAATAGACAAAATTGACAGCTTATAATTTTTTAAAAACTATATAAAATTAGTGATAAACAGAAAAAGAGGCCTGATTTCACTTAAAACAAAGTAAAATTATGATTGAACATGCTTTACTTACATTTTGGCCATAGTTAAAGAAAATCTTTGGCAAAATGGGAAAAACCTGAGTATTACTTTATACCACTAAAGAATGAGCTCTTGCATTACCACTTTGAAATGTGATAAGGGTCTATTAAAATAAATGGAGAGAGGGGAATATTGCATCAGAGGAGGATCAATAATAACCCTTAATATAAACAGATGTGATGACCAAAAGTCACAGAATAGTTGGATCAGAAACAAAATCCAAGTTTTTGCTGTCTCCAGGAAATGAACCTGAGAGCCAAACATAAAAAAAGCTCAGGGTAAATGTTTGGGAAAAAAATCCTATAAGCAAATAGGAACCAAGGTAAACAGAGGTGGCTAAACTTATATGAAGTAGATTTCCAGGTGAAAAGGGAAACAAGAGATAGACAGGAGACTATACAATAATTAAGTGAATAATACCACAGGAAGACAAAATATTTCATTAAAGTTCATCAAATGAAGCATATCAAAATATTTAAAAGCAATTATTACCAAATATGAAAGCAGGAATTGGTAACAAGTGATTGGGGTCTTCAACACCCCACTATTTCCAATATGAAGATTAATCAGACAGAAAAGAAATAAGGAAGCAATAATATTAAACAACAAATTAGAATATTTAAGTAATAGATATTCATAGAGCACTGCACCCTTAACATTTGATTATATATTCTTCAGAAGTACATTGGAACATTTTCCAGGATAGGTTGCCTATTTGATCATGAAAAAAGTCTCAATAAATTAATTGAAATCATAAATTACATCTTCTCTGATCACAAAAGTATCTTATTAAAATCGACCACATGAAAAAACAGGATGTTTGACTTTGCAGTAATATGTTGATTTTGCAGCAATATTAGATCTGGAGGGAATTAAATTAAGTGAAATAAGTCAGAAGGAGAAAGATATATGTTGGGTGGTGTCAGATGTAATATTGAGAAAAACAAAATCACAGGTCAAAGAAAACAAAACCAATATCAAACTCTTGAAATTTGACTGTAAAACTGAGGCTATGAGACAAGGAAGAAGAATGGGAGGATAAAATGGAGATGGGGGCCAATGGAGCATGGTGCAGGACTTCAGTGTCTTGAGAATGTGTGGTGTGATGACCAGTTATGGCTTTATACCTCTAAGTCATAAACAATGTAGTAACCAAATCTATCTCAACAAAAATAAACAAATTATAAAAGGTAACATAAAATAAAAATATAATAAAGGAACACATAACAGGACCTATCTCTACAGAAATAATAAAACATTGACAGAAAAAAACTAATGAAATGACATGTGTACCTGATGACCAAATAATTCCACATTTCTATATCTACATACATATCATACAAAATATTTTCATAAATACAAAAAGTATTCAATAATATACACTCCCTCCAGCATTGTTCATAATATCATAAAATTAAAATATTCATCAACATTGTAATGGTTTTCTAAATGATAGTATATTAGACATTAAAATACATCTAACCATTCAAGAGAATGAGCTATATAGTGACATAATGTCTACATACATCTTTATTTATACAAATTCAATTAACTGAAACAAATTGGTGAACAATGTATTGAGACAAAAGAAAATAATATGTAAATGTTTACACAAAAATTTTAATAGTGATCACATAGAGAAGGTGATATTGGAGAAAATGAAATTTAATCTTTTTGTTTATAATGGTATTTCAGATATTTTAGTGAAAGTAGAATATTTTTCAAGAATATGTTCTAAAAATCAATTAAATTCAACTGATAATTTTCAAGTACCTATTTTATAAAAGATTAGTAATAAAATTTCAACTCAATAATCAACTATATAAAAATAAATAAAAAAGATAGTAGAGGGCAAGGGGATTAGAAAAAGCAGCAAGAATTTCTGAAATTAGAACATGCTTCAGGTATTTTAATGCTCATTATTTTTTCAGTTTGCAAAATTCTTAGAGTTTTTTAGGTGTGTTAACACCACACCTAAGTGGGTATAATTTGCCTATTATTACCTCAGTAACAAATGACTGACATAGGCGCAAAGTTTACAAAGAATATACTTCCTTTACATAACATCATAGAATAAGAAGACAATTGTATATTTGATATTTCAAATCAATATTTCTAGATTTAATCTCTTTCCTGAAATTCAAGATCTGATCCATATTTCATTTGAATACTTTCCTATCAAATTTAGTATCTCCACTAACAATTTTTATTATGACTTCTGTTTTTTTTTCCTGGATATATCACAGATCACAGTGTTAATATCTGCCCAGACATTTATGAATATATACCTTCATTTTCTTCATTACCCTCCACCCATCCCAGTCAGTCATCAATTTATCACATTTAAAGTAAAGAGCATTTTCAAAACTATCTCAATCTTGAGACTACTCTAATTCCTTCCTCATCACATTAATTCTGACTCTAGTGACAGTTTCCAAACTGCCTTTTGCTTTTATGAAGTGGAAACCCCACAAAGATCAGTGCTAACATTTTAAAATAATGACCTTGTCACATTACTCTTCAAGTTACTCCTTCTATATATACTGCCTTTAGTATAAAATTCATATGATGCAATATGTTATTAGGGTCTATTTTAAAAGTTCTTTTCTAGAATATTTTCTGCTCAGTCATATCCACACACCCACCTTGAAAAACTGCATTCACATCTTTGTTCTTTTGCAAAAGCTATTTATTCTACCTACAAGCAGATACATGAAAACCAATTAATTATTCTTTGGAATTGATCTCATGTCACTTCTAAAGACTCACAAAACTCTATTTTTGGACAGAAAAAAACTAATCACTTATTCTATATGCCCACTACATTTTTATTCAAAATTCTAGTGATATATCTTACCTCTTACATTATAGAATTATTTATATACATCTCCTCACTATAAAGTTCTGTGGTTTATTCAGCACTCTAATGCTAACTGCTAGAAAAATTGCGGTGGTTGGCATATAATGGATAGTCAATAAATATATGTTGAATTATTTAAATTAGAGGAAGATGTTCATGTACCACAAGTTTAATCAGCATATTTTTGATCACCTACAATGTGCTGTACCAGATGGTGCAGATTCAGCAATAAACAACAGAGACAAATGGTAGATAGAGACATCCACAAACATAGTGTTCTGGAAGTTCATGAAGAAAAATGTATCTATATATAAATTTGATTTGTTTAAATAACTATTCAGCATTAAATTTGTTTTGTATTGCTGCTATAACAAGTGACTATAAACTTAATTAATGAAAACAGCACACATTTATTGTCGTAGCATTTTAGAGATAAGAATTCCATATGTGTCTTGCTGAGCTAAAATCAAAGTGTTTGCAAGGCTGAGTTCTTTCTGGGGGCTCAAATGGAGAAGTCATTTTATTGTCCTTTCAGTTTTTAAAGGCTGCCTATACTCTTTGGCTTATTACCCCTCTGTTCACCCTTCAGCATCTTCAAATCTCTGAATTCAACCTCTTTTACCTCTCTCTTACACTTTAAAAACTGTAATTACATTGCACACACCTGAATAGTCCAGGTTAATCACTTTTTTGCTTTGTTTGTTTTATATCTATTTATTTGAGACAAATTGTTTCTATTAAAGTGACATTGGTTTATAACAGTACACAGATCTCAGGTATACAACCGTATAACCTAGCATCTGTACACATTTCACTGTGCTCACTACCAAAAATTAAGTGTCTTTTCTTCACCATATACTTGATATCTTTTACTTGTCTTTCCCACCCC
Source organism: Uropsilus gracilis (assembly GCA_004024945.1). Classification (NCBI taxonomy): domain Eukaryota; kingdom Metazoa; phylum Chordata; class Mammalia; order Eulipotyphla; family Talpidae; genus Uropsilus; species Uropsilus gracilis. Next base: position 26,212 of record PVHY01014963.1, read on the forward strand.
ACTCTCCTCCTCCCTTTCCCTTCTGGTGACCATTAATTTGTTCTTAAAATCTTACAGTTTATTTGCTTTGTTTCTTCGGTTTTTTGTTTGTTTGTTTGTTTGTTTGTTTGTTTCTTTAGTTCACACCATCTGGCCCCCATGGAGGTTCATTCATGTTGTGAATGGCATGATTTCATCTTTTTTTAAGGTCAACTGATTCTCAAACTTGATCTATGCTTGCCACAAAAAAATACTATATTCATAGGATTCAAGGGTTAGGACACAGATATCTTTGAGAAGAATCATTATTTTTCTTACCACTAAAATTTTGCTCTTCTTTTCAGGTGCTGAGAAATATAAACAAATGTTAGTTATGATCTGTTTTTCTTAGATGATGCATCAGTTAGGTAATGGTTTAGGAAATTGCCATAAAGCAATTAAATTTTTTTTCTGTTAAAAGTTTATTAACATTTTTTGCAAATATAGTCAGATATTAAGAGGACTGAGAAAAATGTATTTCTGAAATACAGAAAGATGACAACTGTGCCAAATAAAGGGTAACCTCTAACTACTTAAAAACCTCATTTAATTCCAACATTTCCTGTTTTGATTTGCTATACCCAATCATAAAAATTTTTGAATTTACAATTGACTTTACAACTTACAAATATTTCTCACAGTTGTTTTCAAACACTTATTTTATCTTCAAACTAACCTTTATTAGAAAGCAAATTAATTAATTTTACATAAATCTTATGTTAACATAGAACCTTAAATTGTGTGAGAAGAATCTATCATTCCCTTCAAAAGATGGGTTCTGTGTGTCTGCATGATAATGTACTCCTAGGTAAGGTAAATACATTTCCTTTTTTCTATCAAGTTTTCAAAAGTCTGAAATTGAAGTTTGCTTGTGAGAAAATAAATCTTTCACAAATCTAAAGTTTCATAAAAAAATTAACTCAAGTTGAATCATGAACATAAATAACAAAACTGTTAGAAAAAATAATTATAGAAAATTTTCATGGTCTAGTGATAGGTAGAAGTGTTAGGCAAAAAAAAAATCGTAACTTTGACAACAAAAGCACAATTCATAAAAGGAACAGATAATTGCACATGGTAATTAAAAACTTCTCTTCCATAAAAAAATTACTGTAAATGGCTAAAGGAACAATTTATAAACTTAGAGAAAAATCTTCTAGAACACATACTAAAATGTATAAAAATATACTCAAAACTCAACAATTCAAAAATCAGATTAGAAAATGGGCAAAAGATATGTATAGACAGTTCAAAAAAGAAACCATACATATAGAAAATAAGCATATGAAACTTGTTCAACTTCATTCGAAAAACAAAATTAAATCAATTAAAACCACAATGAGATATCACTATGCAAATATCAGAATATTTAACACAAAACAAAAATACAGTGAGAGCATCAACTATTGTTGAACATGGAGAAAAACCGCATTGCTGAGACAGTATTGAAGTGAATATGAAATGGTATGCCACTCAGGAAAAAAGTTTGACAAGTTTCTTAGAAACAAAATGATGTAACTGCATAATATTTCATAAATTACATCCTGGGCATTCCTCTCACAGGAATCAAAAATCATCTTTGCACAAAACTTCGGTACATAATTTTTTTATTTGCTTTATTCATTTTCACTTCAAACTTGAAATATACTAGACGGTATTCAATAGGTGAATGGAAATAACGGTGATAGATTCCCTCTCAGGAAACACTACTCAACAAGCAAAAGAAATAGATCAATGTTAAATACAATCCGAAAGAATTTCCAGTGAATCAGGTTGATTAAAAAAAAAGTTAGACCCAATGTTACATACTGTTTTAATTCATTTGTAGCATTCTTGAAATAACAAAATTTTAGAAATGATGAAGAATGTTTACCAGAGTTTAAAGGGTTGGAAAACTGGAGAGAAATAATCTATAGTTTTGCCAAAATTAAAAATTTAGAAGATTTAAGATGGTATTTCATTTTTCTGTTGAATCCCCTTACATTTTCCTATACTGGCAGCAGCAGTTTGCTTTTCTAGAGTATAAGAGTTCCAATTTCTACACATTGTCACCAACACTTGTATTTAAAATGTGTGTGTGAATATGTGTGTGTGTGTGACAGTCTTCCTAATCTAATCGGTGTGAGGAGATAGTTCCTGGTTATTTTTATTTGCATTCCTTGATGATTAGTCTCTTTCCATGAAATTGTTTACTGTTTGTAAGTGTTCTTTGAATAAATGTATGCTCTTTGACCAATCTAAATGAAGGCATTGCTTTATTTTATTTTGCTATTAGCTTATATGAGTATTATATTTTGGAAAGTGGTCATTTATAGGAATTGTTTGTGCAACATTTTTCTTAACTCCTTCAGCTCCATTTTCACTTTGTGGCTTTCTTTGCTGTGCAACAGCTTTTTAGATTGATGTATTCCTGTTGATCTATTTTGCTTCATTGTCTGTATTTTTGGTATCCTATCCTGAGTTCATTATAAGATCAGTCTCATGGGGAGAAGAAAACATAGAGAACTGTTTTATCAATGAGCATCATTTCAATTATGCAAGACATAAGTTTTAGAACTTGGCTGTTAAACATTGCATATCTAATTAACAAAGGTGTGTTTTACCCTTAAAATTTACTAAGAGGTTAGATCTGATGTGGAGTGTTCTTTTAAGCTTTTGCTTAAAAGTCAAAAGCACTATTCATTTTATATTATTTCAATGCCCCCAATTTACACAATGTAACATCTGTTCTGAAATTTTTCCATGAAGAAAATGAAAAGCTATTATTTTGTAGTAAGTAGATATCTAGAAAATGAAAAAAGTCCTGGTAAGATTGTTATAAGTGACTGTTTCATGTAGATATAATCATAAAAACTAGCAAGATTTTACTTTCAGAATCTTACCATCATCTGTATCTTCCATTATAAAGTAATATATTTGAATCAAATTATATTCTTTTCTTATAATTAGTAAATTGGACATTTGAATTCATGTAATTTTGATTACCTATGGATAAACTCCCAGGAAAATTCCATTTAACAGTTCTTGGTAGTAGCAGATATGTCACATCACCTGTTAAAATATATCATCTGCCATCAAAGCAAAGAACAATCAGAAAGAAGAGAAAAGTTGAAAACCATAATCAGGTAAGGTTACACACACACACACACACACACACACACACACACACAGTCTGTTTCCCAGGCCCATAACTTTTATCATCTCTTTCTATACTGGGATGGCATGTCCAAATGAGAATTTGATGGAAACATCCTTAAGTATTATTGCTATCAAAGTATCCATTAAGTATTTGGTGAATTATACATGCCTGATAATGCAATAGAAACTGAAGGTATAGTGATTTTTTAAAACAAATTTTCTGTGTGTCTGGAATTCATACCAGAGTAGAGTTTGTTAATGAAATGACTACTATGTGGGTAAATACATATAAGTTCAGGACCATTTGTACCTTTTAAGCTGCTCATTGTTCCTGGATCTGAGAACCCTGGAAATTTTCTAGGTCCCAATGCCAGCAGGATTGCATATTTAAATTCTTTTTTAAAAAATAATTTATATATATATATATATATATATTCCACATCATTGTAATTGTAATCCCCAGGGGTCATCCACCATATCCCCTCCCTAGCTGCTCCAGTTGGTCCCCCCCCCCCCAGTTGTGTACTTTCGTTTGGTTATCCATATAATAGTGAAACCATTTGGTCTTTTTCTTTCTGACTTGTTTCTGCTAATATGAGTTCTTCTAGGTATATCCATGCTATCATAAATTCATCAAATTTGTCATATTAATTGATTAGTAATATTCCATTGTGTATACATACCACAGTGAGAGATACAATTTTTACTTCAACCATAGAAAGCTTACAAAAAATAGTCCTAATGCAACCACTTAGTCCTTTACATTAGAGCTCTTGAATATATTAATACAAGACAATAGTGTCAAGTCTGTCATGCAATTATATTAATTTAAACTAAAAGAGAACAGATTTTTATATTTGTCCATATAATTATTATTTATATTCCTGATCTATTCCAAAGGATATATGCTCATCTATCATCATTCACCTTCAACCTGAAGAAATTCCCTTAGCTTTCCCTTTAGTACTAATGGTAACAAATTCTCAATTTTGTTTAATCTGAAAGTGTATTTATGGAAAGGTTAGTCTATGACCATGAGTGACTTCCCCAGAATCCTGAATCATTTCTGAATACCAGGTGCTATTAGTTGCATGTAAAAGATGCATTTCAAATTATTTTTATTTTACGATGATCTCCAAAACTCACTCATAGAGGAATAATGCCCACTTAGATAAATATATAAACTGATGGTAAAACCTAGAGAAGAAATTGACACATAATATAATTAGGCCAAAGTTCCCTAGACTCACTAAAGGGTAAAATCCATCATTACCATTATAATACTTTTATTATGATCTCATATGTGGCTTGCTGTTGAACACCAAAAAGACTTGTCTTTTTTACAGTAGATATAAAACTACTTTAAAAATCACATGTACTTATAACCTAAAGCCATGCTGAACTCTTCGATAATATATATATGTATATATATGTACATATATATGTATATATATACATATATATATACATATATATATTATCTCAGACTCTCCTTTTCTCAAATTATATTTATGTTGAGTGATTTCCCTGGCATAGTTCAAATTTTAACCACAGTTTTCAGCTATTACTAAATTTTTACTCTCCTTTGTCAGCAGTATTTCATAAATGAAACATTTTCACAGTCTTAGGAGAACTAAGTATCTAAGGAGGAAAGAATAACCCAGTATTACTGAGAGATGATAGACAAACATCCTTCAGTAACTTGGTAACTGACAGTGCAATATTCAGGGTTTTTTCAGCAAGAGAATAAATTGCCATTGCAGCATTATTTGAGCATTACCATTGTGATTTCTTTTCTGCCAAAAAATAAAGTAGCACTGTGCCTCTGCAATATTTTTTAGCACAGTCAATCTTCACTAATATTCACTAAATGAATGAATGAAACGATGAAACTAAGACTACTAAGGTTCCACTAAGCTTACAAAATAAAACCTCTGCTTTCATATTAGTGATTGTTATGAGATGAGACATACATGAGGAGATCAATATGTATGTTGGTGGAGTGAGTATGTGTGGGTAATGGAAGTAGATGTGACAATTATAGATATACACAAAAATGTAAAGAGTATGGCAAACCACACATGTCTTGGATTACAGTATTCCTGAGACATGAGATGTTTGTACACTAAAATACACTCCTGCATGTGTGACAATCTACAGTGTTTTCTTGATAAATTCTAGCTTTTATTTGATATACCCTAGACAAAGGACAATACTCTTTGAGATTTTCAGCAAATTCACTAACTTCTAAAATACTCTGAAGTTCAATCTCAGATAGATATCTGATGAAAATATTCCACTGACCAGACAGGCCATCCACCAATTCAACATCCTAGAATACTTCCTCAAATTCATTCCTGTCATACTGTTTTTCCTCTTAGAATATTCATTTGTTCCCCACTGCCCAAGGTGTACAATTCAAGCTTCTTAAATATCTATTTACTTTGGGTACAATCTTTTACTTTAAACCATTTACTAGCTGAGTGGCCTTGTATAAGGTACCTATCTTCTCTGAACTTCAATTTCCACTCATAAATAAAACTATGAGTAGGTGTATCTATCAAATATAAGCAATCTGAAATGTGTTTAATCAATTGGAGCTATTAATTAAATTATAATTTTTCTTGCCTTTTCTTTTCACCACAAGCAATATGAAGTATAAGCCATTCCTCCAAAATGTGCCCTTCGCTCCCAAAACTGTGAAATTTAGACTAGTGCCAGGAGACAGAATTCTATGTGGTATCATAAAGGCTTTGCATCTACTCTGTAGAAATATGTGACTATTTTATTTGAAATGTAGTTTATATAATTAAGAAAGTAATTTTAAATATCTTTTTAATACTAGTTCATTTCAATTAATTCAAAGTGGATTTATATATTAAATATAAAATGCTTAAATTTAAATAGTCACATGTAGTTATTTGATGACACAGATCTACACTTCTCTAATTAGCACCTAATTATCTGTATAGAAGTTGATTTCTTCTTGAGATGTCCTATTTCTTCAACCCTCACAAACTGCTATTTAATCACTTTTACTAGAATAACTCTCTGTGTTCAAGGGTTTATTTCTATTCTTTCCTTAGATAGATTGACTTCTCTTTCTCACATAGTATTTTGGCAATCCTCTGTCAAAATACCTTGAACTATAATGAATTGTTTAATTACATAGAAATGCATTAAAATTATTTGAAAATAGGATTTGAGTTTTAAGTTTTTTCTCATGAAAGAAAGATCTACATACATATAAAAAAAACTCAAGAAATTTTGGGTAGAGAGGAGGAAAATAAGTTAATTGAGAGTGTAATGCAGAGACAAGAAGTTAGGCTGACATAGAAAAAAGTGTCACCAAGGAAGTAATATTGCAGGTGCAGTCATTTACAACTCTATTGATCAACATTGTTAATAACAATGTTATTAACAGTAATAGACTACCTATTATATCTGACTCATCCTTCTGTACTCTTTCAATACAACATTCTGACTTTCGGACAAATGCAGCAAATTGAAAATTCCAAGGGCATTTCTTAAAATTTACATTGGTTTGTTCATCACAGACTGGAAAATCAAGAAACCAGACAGGACTAAGTATAAGTGATAGGATGAGGGCCTCTGTCATGAAATCAGTGAGCCTAGACCAAGTGAAGTTTAAATTTGGTTGTCCTTCAACAACCCTCTTCTGTTTAGTCGCTTCCCCTTCTCCACTATGGTTTATCTATTTTAAAAGAAGAGCTATGATTTCTGTTCTAAGTGTTTCCTTATCTTTCTCAGATCTGTGAAGAACAAAGCAAAAATACAGCTTTCAGACAAATTTCCCTTTGCTTAGTTTATGTCTTTAATTCCTCATTCACATTTTTCAACAAACCAATTTTTTTCTTGCCATCTGTCTCCTACAATACTTTTGAAAAATCCTACCTTGCTTATTGAATTAATCCTGCAAGTTAATATTATTTTATGTCTTTCCTTTCATTTCTACTTATCTCTTAAAAATGTGTTCAGTATATTTTCCTCTGTGTCTTCTCAGTTCTTCCCATCTCTGAAAAGATGTGGGATTCTTTTAAATTGTACTATTTTTTAAAACTTCTTTATCAGAGTGATGGAGAAAAATTACCTCTTTAACTGCTTTATCAGCAACTATTAACTATTTTAACTAAAGTTCATTAATTTTTTACTCCAATTTCAAAACCTTTGGTTCTATTTTAATTAAATATATATTTTACTAATATTTGCTTATTTATTCATTCTACAACCATTTATTGGACTTATAATTTGCTATAGTCCAACATAGATTGCATGGAAAAATAGGAGGGAAATAAGTGATGAAATTCTGTGACATAAGTAACAGTATTTATTAATAATAAAATTGGGTAATTATGAGATAAAACTTAAGACTAGTAAGTAGACAGAGATGATATTCTAGAAGAAATAATATTGATCTGCAGCTTTCTGTGCAATCCAATGGTAAAAGCAAAATTACAGTAAAGAAAACAGCATTCCTAATGTCACACACACACTTACAATGGGCCCATTAAGAGTGACTGGCAAACTCAAAATAATCCACCCATCTCTGAAAATGTCTCCCTAATCTATGATATTGTTAGAGATGCAGCTCCTTAACCAATTTTATTCTTCACAATTCAAACCATACCCTTGACCACAACATCTATTTTATGCTACTGTCCACATTATTGTATTCTTATGTTTTTATTTTTCTTTATTCATTTAGCCATTTATTTTTTAAATTAAATGACCATTGATTTATGTTTCTTTCAGTGTTTTTGAATTAAAGGAATTCTCCCTTCAGTTGTCACTATAGCCCACCTACCACCAAGGGACTCGTGGGCCTCCACCTCAGTTTTTAGGCCAGTAATGCTTATACAAATTCAGGCAAAAACAGTTTCTTTTCTAAATAATTCTGATATGAGACCTTAACTCATATATATGAAACCTTAAATCTCCTTTTGTGGCTATAAATTTAAAACAGGAAGGCACTGATTCTACAATAGTAATTAAGTCCACTTTGTGGTCTGAAGTAAGATAGGAAGAAAAAATGAACTAGATACCCAAAGCAAAGCAGGAGAGAGAAGTGGGGCTTCTGAATGCCATTCAAATATTCATTCCTGTCCTTTTAATATCCAAATATAATGTAGCTCAATGGTTTTAAGAAACCCTCTAATGTCCTTGTAATAAAAGTCCCCTTTCTGGCTCCACCACACTGAAACTGATTCCACTGCAATAGTTGAAAGTCTTTACTAATTCAGGTATTAAAAAAATTGAGTCAATGACTTCATTCTCCAAGGGATCAAAGTTGGAACATGTTAATCAAAAATAAATAAATAAATAACAGTATTGGTGCTGACTTGGTGAGTCACTTATGAAGAATATAGAAAGGAACAGCTAATAACATTACAGTGGACAAACCTGGAAGACAATCCTTATCCTAGAAGTCAAAATTAGGATCACATTGCTGACATATTGATGTGCTATGATAAAAAGACATTTCACCTCTGTAGTATTCTTCACAAAAACCCTTAACTATAGTCTAATCATGAGGAACTATTACGCAAATGCACTTGACAGTCATGCTATCAAACACCTGACCAATACTCCTAAAAATTCTGAAGATAATAAAAAAAAGAAACTGAAAAACTGCTGAACAGCAGAGCAAACTAACGAGAGAGGATTCAATCCATACGGAATTGTAATGAATCCTGGACCATGAAAATGATGCTAATGGAGAAACTAGTGGAAAATGCATGACATATAAAGATCAAATATGAGTGATGTACTAGCATTTGGTTTTTTTGGCTTTTGACAGATACACCATGGCAATGTGTGATGGAAAAAAAGTATGTCTGTATAAACTTTATTTTTTCAAATTTCTATGAATTTAAGATTATTCTAAATTAAGGATTTAGGCATGACTAATACGCAGGATACGTATAAAGATGGGGAAGCAAATAAGCAATTAAGCAAATAAAGATCAAATTTTAGAAAATTGGTTTCAAAGATGAATTCATAAATGAATAAAATTATTGAAACTATCTTTCAGAAATATCACTCTGTTGTCTTGGCAGAAGATATATTTGAATGTAGGCAAGATTTAGTTAATAATTACAGAGATATTACAAAAGGACCTAAATTTGGTTGATACAATATCACCCACTGAGACCAAGTCCCTAGTCCATTTGTCCTTTTTTATTTATTTTTTTTTTGAAACTAGTTCTCACTATTTTTGCCTGTGCGACCACAGGCTCTCGTTGCCCAGGGTGCCACAGACTCAAGTAATTCCCAGCCTCAGCTTCCCAGGTAGCTGGGATTATAGGCGCGTGCCACCATGCCCACCTATCATTTGTTCAATCAGACATGTAAAGTCATGGAAAGCATTTTTTTGACTCCAAGAGACCCCTGATTTATTTGAGCACATGCTGCCACTCAGATCATTCAGGTTTCATTTTCTTTACTGATTTCTAAGAAACACTTCATCTTCAATTATTCTTCCCTTCTTCCTCCTCACATTATAGAATTTCCTTCAAAGGTCCTCAGACCTTTCCAAAGGTACCTTCAAAAAAGACTTTTTAAATTTTTCTTTCACTTAGCATTTAGAGTCTAATAAAAATGTAGCCACCTGCCATACCCCAAAGTTTAGCCCACTATCATACTTGGCTTCTCCTTCAACGGCTTCTCCGTTGCTAGAATAGCAACGGACCACAGCTGAGGAAGAATAATTAAGTCTCCCAAGATAAATATAAGAAATTTTCCTGCTCTCAAATCTTCTTTCTGTAGTTGGTTATTAGGTTTTTTGATCAATATCTGAGTAATTAAAACTTCACATGATCAAAACTCTGGCTTTTGCATTGACTCTACTTATCAGTAAAATCATATCTTGATCTCCTCAACCAGTAGCCACTTGGAGGTAAATGGCTATATCTATAAGCTCCTGCTTCCCTCCCTCGTCCTTGGCTTTGGTTCATTGTGAGTCTGTTGTCTCAGCCAAAATCATGCAGTCAGTGACCTTGGCTGTTTCAGTGACTCCTCAACCAGCATACCTCCCTTCCTTCATCTATGGCCTAACCCACTTTTTCAACTACATTTGAAATTGACTGATATCTTACTGTTTTATCCTACTGTTTTCTTACTTTCCCTTATATGAATCCTAAAATAAACATGAAGTTTAACCAATAAACAAATTTTGTGTGTTTTGGTTATTCAGAAACTTACTTACATGTGTTCTTTTCTTTACAAATCAAGACAGTTCTATTTTTCAGTGAGTATCTTCAACCTTCTGAACATTCACCTTCCTACCTATAAACAGACAAACAAGTGAAAATAGGAGTCCCTGCAGTATGGGAGCCCCTTTTCTCTTAACTTAGTATTGCATGTACTCTCATTTTACATTTGCTAGGCAGTTACCTACTGAGTGATACCCATCACTAGGTATTATGGAAAGCATCTGGAATATAACAACAAATAAGAAAGCTAAGTTCTTCCATCAAAGGCATTTTATTTAAGTGGTGGAGAAAAAAGGGTAAAGGGACAATTGTAATAAAACTTTTAAGTTAACTTTTTTTTATTTTTTTTATTATTTATTTATATATATTTCACATCGTTTCAGTCCCTGGGGGTCACCCACCACCTCCCCTTCCCACCCTCTCCAGCTGGTCCCCATTCTCCCCTTGTGCAGTTTCATTTGGTTGACCATATATTAGTGAAACCATTTGGTTTCTGTCCCTTTCTGTCTGGCTCGTTTCTGCTAGAATGATTTCTTCTAGGTACATCCAGGTTTCCATAAATTCATCAAATTTGTCATTTTT
>PVHY01014964.1:0-37090 GCA_004024945.1 Uropsilus gracilis
GATTTTATTCAAATCATGGAGTTGGGATGGGGGTGAGAGTGAAGGAGGCTGTAGAGGAAGAGGAAGGAAATAAAAGATTCTACGTAAGCACTTTTTTTTGGCCTATAGCGTACACTTTCGAAGTAGAAGTCTGAATACAAAACCAAGTGCCTTATATATAAGGTACTGTTCTAAAAACTTAAAAGATAAAAACAAAATTCTATCTTAACAGTGATTTTACTGTATAAGAATATAAGTTTAGCAAATGGGATTAACAACCAACTCAGCCACTAAATTACATATATCACAAGAAGCAATCTTTCTTGCTACAGGGCAACTTGTGTGACCTTTTGGATATAAACCAGTTTTTGGCACAGACAGTAAAAATCCCCAAGAGACCTAAAGTCATGTTTTTCCCTTCTCTTATGTTTTAAAGAAACTAAACATCTTGCTAGTCACAACTAATAAACTCTGGGGGAAATTTTTAGCAAGTTTAGCTCAGTGACTAAAAGTTAATTTTGCTGAGAAATTTCTTTCAAAGCTTTGAATTCCAATTCATTGAATAGTATTTTTTAAAAGTGAAAAGTACACGAGAATGAGCACTATAAACATATCTTATGCTACATTATTAGTCACACCATAAACTTAGAAACAATACCTTCTTTTCCCTATATTGAAAGAAAATTAAAAAAATCTTTTTTAACCCCTACTCATTTTCAGCATTTATGATTGAAGACTGAAATACAGTAAGCACTTGCTATACCTACACCTAAGTCCCAGGACTAACCTTTAAAATATATGTATGTATCAAAGTAAAAATTCCCAAATTATTTAGTTATCTCCAGCTACTAGTTGTCAGCTTATTATATGTTCCACTAACAATAATCAATTCTTAAAATCAAAATCCTATTTATTATTTTACTTAGCAAGTGAAGGAAGTTTCTAGGAAGTCCAAAAGAAGTCATTTAAGATTTTAAAATGTATACCAGTAGGTGACCAATTGACATGGAATATGTACATTTTTCAAATCAATCATTTAGCCTTTAGTAAACTAGAAAACGTTGGCACTTTATCCAGAGGACTGGTAATCCTAATCAAATGCTTTTTTTTTTTTTTTTTTTCCCTAAACAGTACTATGTCAGGTCAACTAAGGAAGGTTAACAAAAAGGTCCACAAAAGGTATTATCTAAGTGGCTAAAGATACAATTCAATTAAGTGGGATTTGAAAAAGAAGTAAACTCTTGTCTGAGTGCCTCTTTCTTAGGCAAATAATACAGGTGGTTTGCATTTCCTATGAGACCTAGTTATTTTATAATATGAAAAACATTCTTGCGAAGGGAGCCTCTCAGAACTTCTTTCTTAAGGGGGTCAGAGTTCTAAGGGTAAATTTCAATAGGCCAGTTTATCATAATTTAAATTACTGAGCTAGAAATATAAAGGTTAAGTTTCTGGGCTTGAAAAAAAAGTGTTTTGTTTTGTTTTTTTAACATATCTAACTGAAACTGGTAGAATTTAGCTTCCAGAAATGTAACCAAAATAGTTTATAATAATCTACTTCTAACATATGAATACTTAAATCATTCTACAAATTGCAAGTCCAAATAACTGTGTTCCTTAAACAGCAAAAAAGACCAGGCCTTGCAAATTTCAAAATGTAATTATATTTAAACTACACATACGTTCTAAATGCTGCTCAACACTTTTATAGTACTTGATAAAGAAATGTCTTAATAAGTATTAAGTGAATAACCCTAAAAGTGTGACTGTTCCTGGTTTAATGAAAAATTAGACAACAGTTAAAATATACTGTTTAAGTAGCAAATCAGGGATGCAGTCATTATTAATTTTTGTTTCCAAGGTGAAAACATTTCAAATACATAACCTAAAAATAAAAACAAATAATTAAATGAAGCCAAAGGAATGGTTCGGCAGGTTTTATGATGAGTGTGTAATGGGTTTAGGTGCACTGGAATGCAAAGATACTAGAACTCATGCATAACTAAGTAATTCAAGACTCTAAAGATATATCATTCTATGAGGAACTTCCACAGCCTAAGGGGAAGCAATGAGCCACCATCTGATGAAAGTCACAGTAGAATATGGCCCTACTAACAAAATGACTATTATTTCAATACAGAATTTTAAAATTAAATATTCATAGTTGAAACAAAACATCTCTACAATCTTATTAATGTATTAAGAGTTCTCTTAAGTTCCTTGGCATTGTTAGTTGTACTTTTAAAGTAGTTCAAAACCAAAATACATACTGAGCGGAGAAGCCAGCATTTCTAGTAGGGCCTACACCACGCTATAGGAAGAATGCTTAGAACAACTGTATCCTGTTTGGGGCTCCATGCTGCACCACATTCCATTCACATGAGGAAGAGGCGAACAGATGAGCCCTCCTTGAAAAAACATTTTTAAAATAAATCAGCTACAGTTCTCAAATACAACTCAGCTCTGCTCAAACAAACCATTTTAAAGCTTACCGCTAAACATTTGACTTGAAATTCATGGAGTTTAAGTCTGCAGTCTGAGTTTCTAACAATCTCCAATTAACATTAACAATCCCTTTTCCAAGTTAAAAAAAAAAAATCAGGTCGTAATTACAGAAACCTGATATAAATCTCACTGAAGGAAAATAATTAAGCAAAAAAATATAAACAACGTTTTAGAAGTCAAGGTTTAGTCTTTAAAAAAAAAAAAAAAAAAAACAACAACCCTGGAGTGACTAGAAACAACAAAGTCCAAATTCCCACCCAAGTAGGTCTATTGAAAAACACGATACTGTTAGAAAACAAGTTGGGGGTGGGGACAGGAATACACCACACACACACAAAAAAGCCCTAACGAAATAAATACCCCACTTCCCTTAAAACATTACATACTACAAAAATACGGACTTAAATCATTTCTGCTGTAAATACTTTAAACAATTAAATTAGTTAGTTTTTAATTTTACAATGTTATGAAAATACTACATACAAATTTCTTAACAAATGAAATAGTTAAAAATTGTTAAAACTAAGGCCACTCAGGCTAGATCTATAAAAGGCAGTGACCTTAATTCCTAAGGCTGAGCAACAAAACCAAATGTAAATTAAGACAAAAGAAAAAGGAAGCAGAAAAATACAAACCGTACTTTGTTCTTGAGAATTTTAAAGTATCTTTAAATCTCAAATCCACAACCCAGCTTTAAAGGTCAAGAAGTATAACTGGTGGTTCCATTTTGTTCTTGAGCAGTATATTTCATAAGGCCTAAATTCTTTTTTCAGTCTTGAAAAATCACAGGCAAATGGCTCTCAAACCAAGCATTTCTGAGCTCACTTGCAGCGTCGTCATTGTATAGGAAGAAAAGCCAAGACCACAAAACGAAGCAGAGGCTGTAACCTAACAAGTCTCCGACGAGCAAATGACGATTTTGTCTGCTCTGGCTGAGCCCCGGCAATGCTGAGGATTACAACTCGCTCTTTGTCATCAGCGCTGTGGTGTTAACGACTAAGAAATCCTGCAGCTAAAGCACTACTGCATCCTCCGATCTGGGTCAGGATAATTTCTCCCGAGGTCGCTTACATAACCGGTAAGATACTCCAAATAGAGAGAACAGCCATCCATCAGCTAGAGAAAGCCTTTCCCACTGTACTCCGTCTGCGTGGAAACACACTGCGGTAGCTTCCAGCAGTGCAGACACCCAAATGAGAACGAGTACTTGGCTCAGGGCACACTGAGAGAAGGGAAGAGGCGGTGCTCTGTAAACTGTAACTAATCCCCCGTCACAGGTGCTGATGGAGTCACTTCCAGCACGAGTCACATTACTGGTGATTACTCATTTGGCTGCGGCCATAGAGACTGGCTCATAATTTTAACAACAGACAAAGACAGACTAGTGGCGAGACTGAAAGCTCAAATTTACTGTCTCCTTCATAAAACAAAAGCAAATACAAAGTTTTTGCTTTCTAGATTTACCAAGACGAGAAAGTGCAGAAAACAAGTATCTCAAAGTTTGCAAAAATGAAACATAACTTTAAACCATCAAAAACATTTTGTGTGTTTTCAGGTAAAGAATTTTTATTTAGTTTAACTACTTCTCTAAAAAAAATACAGATAGAAGAAACCTCAGGGAAAAATGTTAAAAACATTTTTGGGAAATCAAATGACATAACCAATGATGTCAGAGATTAACTTTACTCAGACCAAAAACAAACAAACAAACAAACAAACAAAAAACCTTGTATTTATTTTGACAGATAAAAAATACTCCTGAAATTCTTTCTCTATAAAAACAGGCAAGACTGGTCAGTCAAAAATATACATTAGTGGAAAACATAAAACGTGCTTTTCTGATGTGTTATCTAATATATGCTCCTATGTCAAAACTCCAGAATTATACTGTCCAATGGCAATCATTCCTCAGTAGCTAATGACTATAGAGCAACTGAAATGTGGTCAGTATGAACTGAGGGGTATAATAAGAATATGAACATATACTAAGATACCTATGAATGTAAGAAAACAATTCAACTATTTTCAATGTGTGTGATTCACATGATGTATGTGAATGGTCTTTCATTATAAATTTATCCCAATGTAGATATCAACTTCCATACATCAACTCATTGTTCTTTTTAAAAGCACATAGAAAACCAATTTATCAAAGAAAAACTTTTTAACAGCCAACACCCTGCTGCCTTATACCTGATCTAAATATAGTAGTTTCATTTCACAGAAATCATCAGGTTAAGTAATAGATTTTCAATTTTGTCACTTCTTAAAACCTTAATTCTTGGTTTTGTTTAAAGGATGAGAAAGATAGTTAATGATTATCCTAACAATGTTAGTCAAATATAACTTTAGAACACTGATGGAACTAAAGCATAACGTTAGAACAAGTATTTTTTTTAACTAATGGGGTTAGTGTTAAATCACATATACTATCCTAATATATACTAATAATTTTTTCATAATTAATCACTTAGACATGAATATAAAACATGGAAATAGGAGAATTTGCAATGTAATATATTATTTTTTAAAAACTGGATAAATATTGCTGCCTTACTTATTTTAGCCTAAAATTCAGTGTATTATCTCATATACATTCAAATATCAAATTTAAAAACAACGTTGTTTCTCAAATAGCACATAGAACTCACTTACAATGCAACTATGACATTTATAATATGCCTAGCACAAAATGCAATTTTTGTAAAACCAAAGTATTTACATCCATACAAAAAATTCCTTTTTAGAAAGTATTTCTAAAAATCATGGTTGAATTAAAATGAGCTGTTTCTCCAATGCTATGTCAAATCATAACATAAAAAAGCTCAGAAAGCGGCAACTAGTTGAAAACTGAATACTTTATAATATATAAATTGTGCTTGACCAATAATTTTATAAATATATTACTGTGAATTTACTTTGGTACATTTCTACATAAAAACAGTGAAGTAACAATATAGAAAACCCATGTGGCAACAATCATAAGTTGCTTAGCTTTTACTACAAGTCACCTTAATTCTCTCTTGTTCTTAAAATCCATTAGGAATAGTAGATACTACCTTTCAGACAAGGAAAAGCAACAGTTTGAAGCAAGCAGCATTTAAGTCCTTTAGAGAGGTTGTTCCTATGACTTACACCTTCCTTAATGGATTAAGGAAGGAAGTTGAAGAATTACTGTTCATTTTTCTTTCTCTCTTTCTTTTTTTTGTTGGGTGGGGGAATAAATGGTCTTTTCTGAAAGCTAAACCAGGCTAGAGGAAGAGGAAACTACTTCAGTTACTGCCCTGAAATACACATCTCTGACTTCCTTCCTTTTTAGCTGGTTTCTAGGTAACAAACTGAATAAATCAACAGAGGTGAGAAAGTAAACAGAGGCTAAAGAAAGGCAACATGTATGGTTATCCAAAGAAAATTTTTTCCTTCCAATAATGTAAGAATCTTTCATGTGCAATTAATAGTTAAAATAGGGAGGAAGGGGGGAAAAAGTTAAAAAAAATGAGCATTTCAGTTCTATTTATTTTGGATCAAAAATAAATTAATGCCTCATCTTTACATATATGGAAGCCTAAACAAACATGTGGATTTCATCAAGAATACAGACTTATAAACCAAGCAAAATAACTCCCTAAATTCAATGACCTATCATTGTAAATGTTTTCCTTAAACCCAAGGGTAGAAAAAAAATGAAGATGAGCAACAATAGTTAAGTGTATTCCAGTCTTCTATGACCTTAAATTTTTTTTCAATATGCCATGTTGAAAATATATGTTTAAATGTGAAATTTCTGCGTCATGGTAATATTCAAAGGATTAACTAACTTCTACTCTTTGAGTTCTTTAAGAATTACTAGGTAATAAGAAACTAATCTTCCTGATTTTTAACTTTTTTTCTTGACTCCAGCAGGCAGTACATTCAGTTAACCAATAAATATGAATGCCTTTTAACATGTAAAGCACTGTTCTAGGTCTAGGGGATACAATGGTTGGAAAAAAGTCCAATTCTTAACCCAGCACACCTTTATTGACATTTAGAAGGAAACAGAGATTGAGTAATGATTCAAATAAAAATTACAATCCTAATAGAGCTAAATTAAGAACTATGATAAGTGTTCAGTTCCTTCCCTTCTATATCCTTCTATATCCTTGCTAACTGTCCCAGTTCATTTTTGACTTTGAAGATATTTTAATAGCTTCATGAAATATAGTTGATACAAGAATTATGAATACTAAAACAATGAAAAACACAATGCAGAGAACTATTTAAATGGTTTTTATTTCTTACTTTTTTTCTTTTTTTTTTGGTCTATGTCCTGTGTTTTGTTAAATGTTCTTAATAAAGTTTGGGCTTTCTTTTTCTTTATTGATCACACACACAAATTTTTTTTTTTACATCATGTTTACCCTGAGGTTCTGATGATAGGCTCATTCTAGTTGTCTTTATCATCTCTGTGAATTTTCTTTTAGAATTTCCCTGATTAGACAATCTTACTTCCTTTCAATATTTTTTTAAGTTTCACTTTCACTTCATTCTCTACAACTGTAGTTGTATACCATTAAACTGACCAATTTTTCTTTTCATAAAGAAATGAGTAATTTCAAACTTTGTATTTCTGAACCTAAACTTCTAATCTACATTTTACCCATTACTAGGACATAATCATTTCTGTATACTGTCAACAAATAAAATCAAATGTGACTAGAATTAAATGTTTTACCTTTTCCAAGTCAGTAACACTACTGAATTACTTTAGAACTACTACATCAGAAGTAGGTATCTCAAAATAAATCAATACAGTGATGTTTTACTTTACTGTTTTTTTTTCTTTTGATCTCATAATTAGCATTCTGAATGTATTAGTATAAGTTAAAGATGTATTTCCAAATAAGAAGGAGGGGGGAAATGAGAAAATTATAGAAAAATCCTATTAAAAATGGACATGGAATCTTAGAGAATAATTTCATTTTTTTATAGATGAAGAAATACACACATTAAGTTTTTGGTATTATTGTTTGGAACCTTGCTTATAGGAGTTCTGGGATTAGAGTCTGAATTTCCTAATTCATAGCTAAATGATTTTTACTTTGTAAGATGCTGTGAAAAAACTACTTTGATGTGTGTTGATATGAGTTGGCAGAGAGGAAATATTTTGTCTTCTACTTAATAAAGCTTTAAACTTTGGATTTAAAGCGAAAGGAAATGAAAGTGGGCTATGAAATTGCAGTTATATACTGTCAAGAAATGAAGATATAATAGTATTTTATACTATTTTATACTAATTTTATATTAATAGTAAAAATTAAGTATTTTTAAATCAATGTAACATATAACTTTGTAGTGTATATTACTGAGAATCAATGCAATTGTGTACATATATAAACACACACTAACTTCAAGAAAATTTGAATTCTTTCACGAATAAATGGTTTTTAAAAAAACTTTTCAGAAAAAATGATAAAACACCAATGGAACTGACACCTGGTTATATTGAGACACTAAAACTCTGGCCCAGCAAGAGTACCTAGTAGTTAACTGGCTCTTAAGTTTTTTATTCCTGTGCATAATTGCAAGACTACTTGTGTTTAGGCAACTACAATGAGATTTATTTAACAGACAAGGAAAAACAGAGTCACTGAGGTCACAAACCACCAATTATTTTACACTAGTTACTATCTAATAGTATTTTAAAGTCCTATATAGGTGTCGAAAATGGCTTTTTTTCACCACTCTAGACCTGAAATAAGTATTCCAAACAAAAGGTCATGCCTTTTAAAATGTTGTCTTCCCACCAATAAATATCTAGAACAAGTATCCCAAACAAAAGGCCAAGATGACATCTTCCTACCACTGTATGCCTGGAACAAATATTATGAACAAAAGGCTATAATGGTATCTTCAACAGCTTTCACCTCCCCCATCTCTGGGACAGCCACAGAATCTGTTTCCAGCAAGTTCACGGACTGTTTCTAGAAGGGCCACACTTCAGTTTCAGCAGTACTCACCTCTGGCTGAACTACTGGGGTGCTTGACTTCTGGGATGGCCAAACCGCGGAATGGCCACTATTAGTGCAGCCCCTTATATCTCTTATCAGTCTCCCAAAAAAATTCTTACTAAAAATAATAATAATAATAAATTGAATGCATAAACATTATGGCATAACATGAATAATTCTTCCAAAGACTTTGTGAATTGTTAAGTTTACATCTCTTTAAAGATAATATGAAAAGTCAAATTGAGGCCTTTGCTTAAATGAAAAATGGAACAACTAGAAAAAAAATTCTTGCACTCAGGGCATGTCTCATCAGGTGCTATTTCTACCCACCCCCCCCCACAAGGGGGCGCCACCTGTAACAGTTTTTGTCTTCAGTCTTGCCTTTCAGCTTTGCCTTAGAGCCCCCACCTTACAAAGTTCTATCACTACTTTATTAGTGTGTCAAGAAAAATAGCTTTAATGTGGAAATGTAAACTACAGAAAAAAAAAAAAAACAACTAAAACCTATAGACTAAAACCTAGAGAATAGAAAGTAGAGTCTTTCTGTTTTGACTTAAGAAACAATGTTTTCCTTATTAATATCCTCAATTCCCTTAATTCACTATAGATTATTTTGAAAAACAAAAGTAACAAGTAAAAAGGAAACCATGGTCTTAACTTGAAGCAGCCCCCAAACATTTAATTGCCCCTTCAAGTTTTTTAATGTTTTTGCTATATATATATATATATATATATATATATATATATAAAATTTATTAGATGGCCATTTACCTTAATACACTTTTTATGCCACAGCACTGTCATCCTATTAAATAGTTAAAAATAAATACTGAAGTAAATGGGATGGAGTTTTCTTATGCATTTAATATTGGATATTTACGACTTTTTTACTTGTACTATTACAAGAAATAGGGAATCTTTATACTTTTTATTAAACAATTATCAATCCAAGTTTAGATGTCATATAAATTATTTCAGCACACTAAACGATAAAACCTCAAAGCAATTATTAGTAGTCTTTGAAAAATCAAAGATTATCAACATATTAGAGATAGACATCTATTAATATTTATAAAGGAGGAAAGGAACAATTCAGAAATGAAAATTTTTCTAGTAAATGTTAACTCCAGCAAAATTCCAAGAGGGATAACTAGAATCATAACAGAAAATAGTGATTTCTAAAAACCAAACATACTTGCTTGAGAAATTTGTTTTTACAACAGCAAATTTGCTTTTACCAAGAAAACCTGCAGTAGAGGCAATTCAATGAAATGCTTGTATATCCTGAAGATATTGTGGATTCATTTAAAAACCACCACAATAAAGCAAATATTACAATTAAGCAAGTTCCACAATCTTTTTGGATTCCCAGTGCATAAAATGTTGTGTTTACAGTATGCTATAGTCTATTTAATGTACAATAGCATTATGTCTAAAATAACAATGTATATGCCTCAAAAAAAAAGTTTCCCTCAGGCCTGCTGAATCTTTGGTCTGGTATTCTAGTGGGTCCAGCTGCTGCCCTAAGGTATGAGGAAGGAGCATGAATTGTGGGCACCATGCACAGAGGTGGGGGGCCCTGCTGGGGTGCTGGCCAGGAAGGAGGGATTAACCCACTCTAGTCTGTTTCTACTTCTGTCAGTCCTTATCAGAAACAAAAAACCCACAAATAACCCACCAGAAGAATTTTTTTGGACACAAAAAGGATTTTTGTGAAGGATTTTGAGAAGGAAAAGGATTCCTTTTCTTCACAGATGAGGTGAAGGATATGATTTTTTTGCTTTTGCCCTTTTGCTTTTGCCCTTGACACACACTTCCCCTGGGTTGGACCCAAAAAAGCTTGGGCAGAATCAAAGAACACAGAGCTGTGAGACCAATATAAAGACAACATGGCAGGACTGCTCTAACACTGGTACTGGAGCCTAGGAGCTAGAATTCTGCCTCAGAGTGGCCTCGAACAAAAGTGAGACATACCCCCGCTGGATTGTGAGAGGAAGGCCACAGATATGGCAGCTGCCTGACAGCTGAGTGGCAATCCATAATCATGGAGACCAAACAGACTAAGCATCAGCTGACATCCGTCTCCTCAAAGGAACTCCCCAAGGAGTGGAAACAGGTTCTCAAAGCTCGTAACTAGAACTACCAGGCAGGAAATAAAAAGAACAATCAACAATAACAAGTAGAAAAGACAGAATAGAAAGGAGCAGACATCCTGCAAGAAGAAACAGCCACTGATAAGACTCCAAATGAGCGCAGACTGGCTGTCCAATGCAAGTAAAGACTGGAAATCTGAGCAGCATGGTTCATAGTCCCCCAGGAACACAGGTCTTCACCTAGGAGAAAGACATTGCTCCAGAAAAAGAAAAAGAGAATAAAGGGCTAAACATGAACCAGTGAACAGTGACAAGAGAAGATGGAGTGACCGTAGTGGGGGTGGGGGGAGGTCAGAGGGATGGCATACCCAAGGGAAACAAAAACCATACTAAGATGACTGAAGTTGGGTCGGGCATGGTGGTGCATGCCATTAATTGCAGCCTATGGAACAAGGCTAGGAATTGCTTGAGTCTGCAGGTTCGAGACCCACCTGGGTCAACATAGCAAAACCTAGTCTCAAAAAAAAAAGCTGGGCGTGGTGTTGCGCACCTGTAATCCCAGCTACCTGGGAAGCTGAGGCTGGGGATCGCTTGAATCTGTGGTACCCTGGGCAATGTGCACCTGTGGTTCGCCAGGCAAAATAGTGAGACCTAGTCTCAAAAACAAAGATGACGGAAGTTGTATGATATGAATAGTAAATAAAATAATTTAAAAAAATTCTTTATTGCCAAAAAATGCTACCCATCATTCTGATCCTTCAATAAATTGTAATCTCTTTGCTGGTGGAGGGTATTGTCTTGTTGACTGCTGACTGATGGTGGTAGCTGATATAGGCTTGGGTGGGTGGTTGGACAATTTCTTTAAAAGAAATAGAGGGGGATGAAAATAGTGAGAGACAGATAGACAGACACTCACTCCTGCATCACTGACTTTCCCTTTTACAAAAGATTTCTCTGTAGTATGGCAAAGCTATTTGATAGCTTGATAGCATTTTACCCACAGAACTTTCAAAATCAGAACCAATCCTCCCAAACCCTGACTTTGCTTGTAGATATATTAAACGTATCATTTCAACAATATTCACTGCATCTTGAACAGGAGATTCCTTCTCAAGAAACCACTTTTTTTATTTCCTCATCTATATGTAGGAACTCATTTTATCTTGAGATTGCAGAAATAAAGTCACATCTTCCTGCTCCACTTCTAATTCTAGCTGTCTTGTTATTTTTACCATATCTGTAATTACTTTCTCCATGGAAGTCTTGAAACACTCAAAGGTATCCATGAGGTTTAGCATCAACTTCAAAACTCCCGTTATGGTATTCTAACTTTTTAAAACACAAATCACAAATGTTCTTAATGACATTTACTATGGTCAATCTGGTAAACCCTTTCCAGAACATTTTCAATTAACTTTGACAGATTCATCAAAGAAACACTATCTATGGCAGCTATAACTTTACAAAATATATTTCTTAAAAAAGACTTAAATGACTCCCCAATCCATGGGCTTCAGAATGGACATCGTATATTAGTAGGCATGAAAACTACACAAATCTTCTTTATACATAACCATCACAGCTCTTCGGTGACCAGGTGCATTGTGAATGAGTGGCAACATTTTGAAAGGAATTTTTTTTCCTATGGAGAGAAAGAGAGCTCAACAATGGGTTTTAAATATTCAGAAAAAAACATTTGTAAAGAGATGTGACATGATCCAGGCCTTATTGTTCCATTTGCAGAGCGCAGGTAAAATAGATTTAGTATTATTCTTAAGTGGCAGCATCTTCCAAGAGGAGGCTTTTTCATCTACTTGTAAATTTGTTGTTTGGTATAGCCAACTTCATCAACCATCTTAGCTAGATCTTCTGGATAATTTGCTACAGCCTCTGCATCAACACTTGCTTCACCTTGCACTTTTATGTTACAATGATAGTGTCTTTCCTTAAATCTCAAGAATCAACCTCTGCCAGCTTCAAAATTTTCTTCTGTAGCCTCTGTACCTCTCTGTCTTTCTGAATTAAAGAGAGTTTGGGATCTTATATTGGATTAGTTTTTGACTTAACCTTGTTGGTTTGATCTTTTATCCAGAGCACTAAATCTTTCTCCATATCAATAAAGCATTCTTTATTGTTCTGCATTCTTTTTAGTCCTCTGTCCATTGGAGTGGTAACTATAATTTCCTTAAAGAACTTTTTTTTCCCTTGTATTCACAAGTTGGTCAACTGGTTTGAGAGGCCCAACTTTCAACCTATTTTGTCTTCTTCATTAATTCATTTCTACCTTTTGATTTAAAATAAGAGACTAAATGCAATTATTCCTTTCACTTGAGCATTTAGAGTGTCCCCAAGGGTTATTAATTGCTAATTTCAATGTCACTGGGAATAGGAATAGGAAGATCTGAGAAGAAAGGTAGAGGGAGGAAGGTTGGTTGGTCCAGCAGTAAGAGCACTAAGAATACTTATCAGTTAAGTTTGCTGTCTTATATGGACAGCAATTATATACAATTTGTGGCACACCGAAACAATTAAATAGCAACATCAAATATAACTGATCACAGGTTATCATAACACAAATGATGGAGAAGTGTGAAGTACTTTGAGAATCAACAAAATATGACATGGAGATACTACGTGAACACATGTTGTTGGAAAAATGGTGCCCAAAGACTTGCTATATAAGGGTTGAACACAGCTTGAATTTGTAAAAAATACAGCTTATCAGCAAAATGCAGTGGCAAGGCACAAGAAAAAGAGGTATGCCTGTGTGGGCTGGATTTTTGTTTTTTTTTTTTGAGACTAGGTCTTGCTATTTTTGCCTGTAGAACTGCAGGCTCATATGGCCCAGGGTACTGTACCACAGACTCAAGCAATCCCCAGCCTCAGCTTCCCTGGTAGCTGAGATTACAGGCATGCACCACCACGCCCAGCTATTTTTATTTATTTATTTTTGGATTAGGCTTTGCTATGCTGCCCCGTGCGGATCTCAGCGATTCCCATTCCCAACCATGCTACATAGGCTGATGCTTACAGGCACGCACCACCATGCCCAGCTGGATGACAGTTCTTGATGCATTTCTTCCTAGTTGAAGACTACTGATTTAACAGTACTGTTGTTAACCTGTAAGATGCTAACCCTTCATCTTTATCCTTTCACACTATTACTTGAAGGCTATCTCTATTTGCAAATTAACAAATAATAGAACAATTTAAAAAAATCTTTAAAATTAAGATCCAGATTTACATGATCAAGTTATGTGCTGTTATGTTTTTAAAGGACAGTTCAAATTTTCACACCAGTAAAATTTTGACACAAAGTGCCCAGACCCTTTGAAATTCATATTGGTCTTACTGATAGTGGGTTACATGGCTGAATGGGGAGCTGTGTTGTCGTCATCGTGTGTTCCCCCCGCTTTGTGATGCAGCTGAAATTTGGGCTGTGCCATTACTGCTCTGGTGGGTGGGGTCTTAGAGCAGCCAGACTCTGCAGAAGGAGGGCTGCGGTGGGGCCTGGGCCACAGTGTGGCTGGGTGTACCTGGTGGGGCAGTTGCCCAGGTAGGTAGCACTGTGGCCTACCCTGCAGGTGCCACAGAACCGAACCGTTGGCTGACAGGTAAAAGGAAGGGGTGAGGTGCTGGAGTGAGAGGCAGCACAGATAAGAAAAAAGCCTTGTTTTCATTGGAAAATTGGTACCTGGAGAAAGTCAGGGATTTGTATAAGCTAGTTTTACATCAGTATTTGCTGAAAAAATTCAAAGAACCTTGGAAAACTGAGGACTATGGAGCTGAGGACCTCACTATCTTCTCTGATGCATGTAGTCGAAGGAAACCCCAAGTGGGACTCTGACCTGAGAGATTATGAAGGACTATATGGTAAAAAGCCAGGATTTGCCCTAGTCTTGGGAATTCTTTGTTTGTTTACTTGTTTAAAATGTTGTAAATAAATTTAGTGTGGTTATGTTAAAAACCTGGTATGCTTTAAAAGGAGCAGAGGTACAGGACTGCCATACCTGATACCAAGTAAGATCTCAGTATTTCGATCAATTTGGAACATGATAATATAGAGGAACAATTATGAACTGATATATCAAAGGCATTTAAAAATCATGAATTATTAAGGTCATTTGAAAAAATGGAGAATGTCTTGCTGGAGAATAGGTCAGAGACAAATCATTGTGCACAATTACTGAAAGGGTTTGGTAATTTGGAAAAGAGGAAACATAATCATTTATCTTTTAGGAATTCCAAATCTAGTTCAGTACAAAGAATGAACAAAACATCTAATAACTAAGTACTACTAGGAAGAATGAGATCAGAGTTTAATACACAGGGGCTTTTCTTAGGGAAACAACTTAGCTAGAAACTGAGACAAGACTCAAAATGAAGAATTTAAGAATACAGAGACCAAGGAGGGAAGGGAGCAATAAGATGCCCTGGACTTGTCTATTTAGCCATTATAGGAATTTTCTTTGAATAGAATGTAAATATTATGAAGCTGATCAATACTGAGTAAGAATTACGAAGGAAAAAAAAAAAAGCTGCTGGGCATAGTGGAGCATGCCTCTAATCGCAGTTACCTGGGAGGCTAAGACTGGGGAATCATCACTTGAGTCTGCAGGTTTGAGACAACCCTGGGCAAAGTAGTGAGACCTAGTCTCTTAAAAATAAACAAATAAAAAAGCACTACAAAACCATAGCAGACTTACTTGTGGAGTAGTACACTTCAATAAGTAAAATAAATAAAAAAGAATCTGAATGAAAATTATCCTGTGAGATCTGTCACTGAATGGTCCCATTTCCAGCTTTGGCAAGTGAAATATTAAAAATTCTTTACAATTCTGAGATTCTAAGACTGTGCCTTTTTAAAGGCACTTAATGTTTAAGATTAAAGTAGATTAAACAAACTTTTTCATAAACATTGCTACTGCTTTTGCATACATAAAAGAGCATAGCAAATATTGTTGAATGTGCATCATCTATTCACATAAAGTAGCGGAGTTAAAAGTAAACAGTAACATCATACATTTGAGAATAAATTAATTAAATTTGTTAAGCTTGGCAGAAATTAAACTAGATGGATATTTTTGTAGCAAGAATTTCTGTAACATATAGCTCCTTTGTATCTTACAATGAGGAGGTCAATGAAATTTTGGGGAAATAAGAAATGTTTAAAAATTATGGGCCTGGCACAGTGACTCTCACCTGTAATCCCAGCTACCTGGGAGGCTGAGGCTAGGAAACACTTGAGTCCACGAGTTCAAGACTACTCTGGGCAACACAGCGAGACCTAGTCTCAAAAAAATAGCAAGGCATAGTGGCATGCACCTGTAATCCCAGCTAGGCTGAGGCTAGGGATCACTTGATTCCATGGGTTCAGGACTACCCTGGGCAACATAGTGAGACCTAGCCTCTAAAAAACAATTAAAAAATTAAAAATTAAAAAAGTAATTTGACCAAATTATATGCACAAAGCAGAAATAATCAAAATCACAGATGAAATTCAAAGTTAAGATAAAATAAATTAACAGTTTTTAGTCTTATCAACAATACCATCCTTACAGAGTATTGGTCTGTAAGCCCAGGACTGAGTCCCTGATCGTTTTAATTCTGAACTAACTTTAAAATGAATTTTGAAATTTTTCTCAATAATTTCATGTTTATACTCTTGGAAATTTGAATAGCATTTATATTTCATTATTGGTTTTGTTAATTTCTGTTTGACCAACATCTATTTCTTGTGTAACACCAGTGAAGAAGAATCTACAATGAGTAATTTCTCCATTACTTCCTTGTTTGTCAAAAGTTGTGTTATCAGCAACAATGGAGATTATAAATTTTCAACTAACAGTTTCAAATAACACAGCAGCTATTTTGGTTATCTTAAAATTACATATATTTAGGCGATAATGATCACCTAGAGTATTTAAGTTTAAAATGTGTAAAGTAAAACCAAAGTTATCAAAGTTTTAAACCGTTAGGTCTTGAAAATTTATACTAACATTTAACAGGCACAAAAATTCAAAGTACTGTTCTCAAAAAAAAAACCACAGCTGGGCATAGTGGTGCATGTCTATAAGCGGCAGCCTAGGAAGCTGCGGCTGGGACCAGAGATCTTGGTTCGAGTCCTGCCACGGGCACGCAGCGAGACCTAGTCCCAAAAAATAGCTGGGCATGGAGGCACACACATGTAATCCTAGCTACCTGGGAAGCTGAGGCTGGGGATTGCTTGAGACCGTGGTACCCCGGGCAACGTCAGCCTGCTGTTCCACAGGCAAAAACAGAAAAAAAAAAAAAAAAAAAAAAAAAAAAAAAAAAAAAAAAAAAAAAAAAAAAAAAAAAAAAAAAAAAAAAAAAAAAAAAACACCTATATTGAAAAACTATACAAAACATTGCCGCTGCAGTGTTTTCTTTCAATTAGTAAAAGTTATGATTCATGATTCATTTGTAATAAACTTTTTGAATCTTTATGTGAGTTGTAAGACAAATAAGTTATGCTGCAAAAATGACAAATAAAATGAATACCCATAATCTAATAAATTCAGGTAAATAACCGCTAAAATAAGTTTGATACACTTACTTTAACCAAAGGTCTTTAATTTTCTTTTTTTTTTTTTTTTTTTTTTGAGACTAGGTGTCGCTATTTTTGCCTGTGGAACCGCAGGCTCTCGTTGCCCGGGGTACCACGGACTCAAGCCATCCCCAGCCTCAGCTTCCCAGGTAGCTGGGATTACAGGCGTGCGCCCAGCTGTTTTTTTTTGGAACCAGGTCTCACTACGGGCCCCAGGCGGGACTCGAACCGCGATCCCTGGCCCCGGCCGCTTCATAGGCTGAAGCTTACAAGCACGAGCCACCGTGCCCGGCTGTCTTTAATTTTCTAAAGCTCTAGTTTGTTTTAATTCAGGTTAGTTCCTGTTTTATAGAGGAAATCTTCCTTTAAAGGAATGAAGCAACCAAATTCCCAAGACTATGCCAAGCAAAAAGTTGAGGGCCAGAAGGCCTTGCTTAAGTTTATCTCTGAAGAGAGAGAAAAGTTTCACAATTAGGCTCTTCATGGTTAATAAAGATACCTTCCAAAGTCTTAGTTTCCTTCTTCAAAGTTTCAGACAGCCTGTAAGCAGTCTGGGCAAATAAACGTCTTTGGCACTCCTGTGGATTTAGTAGTGTTTTACAGCTTTGGAAACAGTTGCTTATCCTTGGGGAAAAAAGCTTCTCTACACTGCCCATTTGACCACTTGCTTTAAGAGCTTTTAGAAACAAGTTTTCCAAACTTCAGGAATCCTTAGGAAGGATCACCTTTCTGCTTCTGGATATATTTAGGTCAAATTATATTTTGTGATTTAAGTTTACACTTTACTACTTGGCCTGGGAGAACTTAAAAAGTTACACAGATTTGTTAAAAAGACAGAAAAACATTTAAAGTGGTCCTAGAATTATGCATTTTTCTATTTTCATAGAAATGTTACATAAAAAGGAATCATTTATAAAGCAGGTTTACCAGTAGGGTCACTGAAAATTCCACTTCCCTTCGCAAGGAAGAAAGGAGTTTTGTTAACATTCTCTTAACCATGGTGAACTAGACAGAGCTTTCTTATGCTTAAGTTCATTACTTATCAATAACTGGTAAAAAATCCTTAAAAGTATACCTTGCTTCAGGGGTTTGATGCTTAAGGTATAGAGTTGAATTAAAATAGTGGTTCTCCAAGGGCAGTCCTAGACCCAGTAGCATCAACAACACCAACTAGTTGAAAATGTAAATTCTTAGGCTCCACCCAATATTTCCTCCATCAGAAATTCTAGGATTGAGGATGTGCAATATATGTTTTAACAAGTCCCTGGGAAACCCTAAAGTGCTATAAAGCTTGAGAAACAGTGATTTACAGCAGTGTTATTCTTAACTGTTCCCAGGTAAAAGAACTGTCAAGAGTCTGATGAAAGCCATAGCTCCCAGAAAAATGATGCGCAAACATTCTGTACTACAATTTACAGGGTTCCCAAGGTCATATGTAGAATCTTCTTAGAAATTACACTTCTAAGCTTTAACCCTGATGATCTTATTATAAATATTTTTAAAATAGTCTTTTCCCTACTGTCTCAATGTCCCTACAGACTTTACATACTTTGTACAGGTATACAAGATTGACAAAGTTGGCCCTTGATACAAGTTCTTCTTTCCGTCTGAACAGTCAAATGTACCAGTGAAATTCCCTTGCTCCTTTTACTGCTTACTCCAACACCTCCAACAAAGGCTTCGGTCCACAGTTCCTTATGCTCCACAGTTCCTTATGCTCCCTTTTCTACTCCCCCCCCCCCCAACCCTTGGTTGAGCCTGCTCCATGTGACCAGTATTTCTAGGATCTATAAGGATGACCTTGTTTTCCTGCTTCCCTCTTGTGTTTTCTTTTTGATAACTGCATCTCACTATTCCATTCCATTAAATAACATAGAACAGGCCTAGGAATTCTTAATTCTAAAATACTTTCAGAGTTAAATCAGATTCAAATAACTCTGGGAACCATTATTTCAGGGTAACCATAATCTTTGTTGAGATTACCTGATCCAGAATGAATAAACTCTAGTCCATATCTTAGACACTCTCACTCTTCTTTGCCACTTTGCTAACTCAAACTTCTACTCTCTCAGAAAGCACAGGCTCTTTACATAGTTTACCAACAGCTTACATTGAAAAACTTACATTCTCAATGTGGAGATATTTGAACCATGGTGATTCCAATTTCACACACCAAGGTTCCCAATTCAAGTATCTCAAGGTGAGTAGAGGATAAACCCTTTTGGCAGAATGAAGAGAGATACCTATTTAAAATTCTATGGCTTTGGCTTGATAAAAGACTATCAAGTAATTAAAGCAGTCTACTCTGTAAAGTCATAGTAATGTGGCTTCTCTAGATTATGTGGTAAGACAAAACACAACTCAAATAATAAGCAATATAGTCACAATGGTAGTTCTCTCTTCATACTTAAAAAAGATGAGAATTTCAGTCATTGTTGTTCCCTGTTTTATTCATAGTAGAGGAAAGAGGAAGTTCCTTAACAGAAGACATAAGCATCAGAGTGTAGTTAATAATTCAACAAAAGATTTGAAACTGATTAAAATTGCCTGTGAAGCAGTAAGAAAACTTTACCAGTCACTTGAACTAGGAACCCAAATGAAGTAGTTTCAAGATTGTGCTCAGAGGAGATGAAAGCCCAAAATTATTGCATAAACTTTACTATCATGTACAGACAAGTGTAGCAATTAGGGGAAGAAGGGAGTAAGATTAGGTATACTATCATGACAACTACCAAGTTTACAATAAGTTATTATTTACTTTTTTTTTTTTTTAAGGGACTAGGTCTCGCTATGTTGCCCAGAGGTTTTTTTTTTTTTGAGACTAGGTCTCACTACTTTTGCCCATGGAACCGCAGGCTCACGTTGCCCAGGGTATCACGGACTCAAGCAATCCCCAGGCTCAGCTTCCCAGGTAGCTGGGATTAAAGGTGCGCGCCACCATGCCCCGCTATTTTTTGGGACTAGGTCTCACTGTGTTGCCCCTAGTGGGACTCGAATCGCAATCCCTAGCCCCAGCCGCTTTATAGGCTGATGCTTACAGGCACGAGCCACCGTGCCTGGCTTCCAGGGTTGTTTTGAACCTGCGGACTCAAGTGATCCCCAGCCTTAGGCTAAGGTAACTGGGATTACAGGCATGCACTTCCAGACCCGGCTTTACAATAAGTTATAAGTAGTTCATCTTTGGAAAAATATATTTAAGTATGAAATATAATGCATAAAACTTTCACTAGTAATGTCTCAAACTTAGAGTAACAAGTTCAGGATGATTAAATTTTCACTTAGTAATTAAGCATTTGTGAAGCATTTAAAACACTTATGTATTACACTATACTGTGGTACTATACACAGTGTACTATACACTGTGGTACTATACACAGTAAAGTAAGAATTATTTTGTTTCCTGGCATCTATCTAAGTAACAAAGGAACCACCTACAGTTGTACAATAAAATTTAAAAAGAGTAAATGTTAAAACTCTAGTTTAGATTCCAAAAAGTTACCACTTAAGTATGGTGTAATATACACTCCCACCCTATCCCTCCAAGGCATATATTAGTATAATATGTGGCAAAACTTGCTTGACAGCTTTTGATGCAAAAAACTGGAATATCTACAATGCATTAATAAGCATTATCACAGAGATTCTGGATGATACAAAAATCAAGCTAAACAGAATTTCAGTATGAAGCAAGAAAGCACTGTGATGTGAATCTACAACTGCTACCATATTGGGTTCCAAATGCGTGAGGCAACACTCTCAATATATTGAGATTACTTTACATGAGAATTAATGCTGTCCCATCAGAAAGACATAAAGCCATGTGATCTGAATAGTGAAGGTCTATAATTAAGTCATGTTAACACTGGTTAGAACTGAGAATATTTATAGCCTAAGGTTTCTTATGCTTTAACACACACACACACACACACACACACACACACACACACACAGACACACACATCTTGTTCTAGAACAGAAGATCTCAACTTCTCTTAAGAGCAAAAAAAAAAAAAATTAAAAACTTCAGCAAGTCCAGATAATCCTTGAAATTATTTATGAAAATTTATGACTATGTGTGTTTTTTTCCTAGAAAAAGGGATTCTTTACAGCTTGTATCAGATTTTCAAAGGAGCTCCACACCAAAAAGATTTAAGAAACAGTATCTACCAAATATACTAAGTCTAATATATATAAATTACATATAGCTAGATTTTGGTGCAATGTTAGGGAACGTTCTAACAATTTTGACAGATGCATATAAGCTATTTATTTATATGAGATGGGTTGATATAGTATAAGAGTCTGAGTGTACATTTTCTAAATTTGTAAGGACTTTAGTTAAAATCTGTTTTTATATTTTAAATCCTGTAAGAACAGCAAGTTTTCCAATGTTTAGCAAAAGAGTATTAGAGGCTAAATCATTGTTACATAAAAAAAATATTTTGATCAGGATGTATATGACATATAAAATAGCTACATATGTTTTTTACTTCTTGCATAATATCAAATTTTGTTCTGGGGAGCAAGAAAACAAATGGGATATACAACACTCCAAAGATATGACAAAGAGCAAGCAACTTTTGCAGCATTTAAACAAACCAATAAAAGGACTAAAAAGAAGACTGCATGGAAACACCAATAAGTTTAAGCTAAGCTCAGATCATGTTACCTATATATTAGTAGTTATATCACCTTTAAATGGTCATTCACTGGAGACATCCATTATGGTTCTGGTATCCTCTTGAAAAAAACATAAAAATGAAAGTCACAGCTACTTAGCAAGCTCTTGGTGATGTATACTCGAGAACTGGCTTGCTTATTTCTGTATGTATCAACTCTAGGTGCCTTCTTTAGGATGAGTTCCCAGGCTCAAATCAAACTCTGGTTTGTAATTACATGTAACTATATTATCAGCAGGGAAGGTTGTGGCACAGAACCTAGTAAGATTCAGAATTGAATATGATCACCCTTTCATCTAACATCACCTAATCTTTTTCCCCTTCTTTCTTTTAAATTTATAAAAAATATAAATATATAAATTTAGGTTCATAGCAAAATTAAGTGAGAACTACATCTCTTACTCCCATACATGAACACACTCCCTCACTATCACTCAGAAACAGAGTGAGACATTTGTTATAATCAATGAACTTAATATTAGCACATCAATATCACCCGAAGTCCAAGTTTCAAGTTCCTGGTGTTGTTTATTCTGGATTTTGGCAAATGTGTGACTCATAACCAAGGTCATAGCTCTAAAAATGGTTGCACTAAATTAAAAATTATTTGTGCTGTCTATCACTCCTTCCATAACTACTGATCTTTTTTACTATCTCTACAGTTTTGCCTATATCAAAATGTCAACATAGCTGGAATCATAATTTGTTGCCTTTACATATTGGTCTCTTTCATTACTACACATTTAAATTTCTTCCATATCTTTTCATGGATTCAAAACTTTTTTGAAAGTATTGAATAGTACTCTATTGTCTAAATCACTAAAGTTTATACACTTGTCCACTAAGAACATGTTCACTGCCTCCATTTGTTGCCAACTATAAGTAAAACATCCATGTGAAGATTTCTGAGTAAACTTAAGTTTTCAACTTATTTGGATCATGACTGTCTATTTTATTTATTCCTGGAATTTAATGTAACTCAACCACATAGATCCTAAAACAAATTTACTAAATCATTTCTTTGCTCAAACCACTTTAGTGTTCAATACAAAAAGGTATTTAAATCACCTTGTAGAATTTTTTCCTCATTTTTCTCTATTTCCTCTACATAATCATATCCTACATCTTAAACAGCTTCTTTTCTTTCTCATTTTTCATCTCTGATTTAGCGCAAGATTCCATATTCATCTGTTAAAATATATTCAATTTATCAAAGTCTAGTTCAAACACCCTATCCTATGAATTTTCACATATCACTGATCAAAATTACTGTTTTCCTACCTCACATACCCACTGATGCTTGTTTAGACTTCTACAGCAACAAAATAAAATAGCATTATTTTACTATTTTATATATGTCTCAAAACTTTGAGCTTTAGAAAAACAAAAATCTCTTCACACTCATTACTGTATTTTTCAGTTTTCAACAAATGGTTTACACAAGGAATATAATTAAATACAAAGGGATTCTAAAATTGATGTTCCTTAGAGAAAAAAACTTCCAAAAAATCTTAGGAAATTAACTTTTAAAATGCTCTATTGAAAAAGTGAAATAAAATCGTAAACACCATGCACTTTTATGCACTTTTTACCTATCATGTAAGGTAAAAATACAGACTTTTTTTTTGGAGACTAAGTCTTGCTTAGTCTCCACAGACTCAAGCAATCCCCAGCCTCAGCTTCCCAGGTAGCTGGGATTACAGGCGCGCACCACCATGCCCAGCTATTTTTTTGGAACTAGGTCTCCCTATGGGCCCCATGTGGGACTCGAACCATGATCCCTAGCCCCAGTCGCTTCCTAGGCTGAAGCTTACAGGCACGAGCCACTGTGCCTGGCCCAAAATACAAACATCTTAAGGTCACCTAGTTGAAAGGAAGAAAGAGCAGTCAGGAATTTTTCCTGAGAAAATTAAGAAAATTTCTAAATATATTAGAGTTCTGAAGGCAACAATAACATTAAACTAAAAACTTAATTAAGAAATAGTAAGTGAGCCACCGGGCACGGTGGTGCATGCCTGTAAGCAACAGCTTATGAAGTTGTGGCAGGGTCCAGGGATTGCAGTTCGAGTCCCACCAGGGGCAACACAGTGACACCTAGTTCCAAAAAATAGGTAGGTGTAGTGGCGCATGCCTGTAAGCCTAGCTACCTGGAAAGATGAGGCTGGGGATTGCTTGAGTCTGTGACCACAGGCAATGTGAGCCTGCAGTTCCACGGGCAAAAACAGCAAGACCTAGTCGCCAAAAGAAAAAAAAGAAATCTAAATGCTTCGAGTTCATGAGCTTTCTCATTACATTTCTTGCTCTGATTGTTTGTACATCGTTTTATCAGCTTGTTCATAAAGAAAGAAGTAGCTTTCATAAAATGTAAACTTATATTTTACTTTTACGAACAAACTTTTTCCTTTGGGAGAAAAACTTAGTTGAGTTTCAAAATATCAGAGGAAATTTTTAAATGTTTGAGTCAATTGATTATTGCCATTTGCAGTAATAATGTTCTGTAGAGTCACTACAAACGTTGAGTCAGCAAAGAGTTTATCATTCTCCCAGTCGAAGTTATGATTAGATTTCTGTGAGCCTCTGGTTCACATTTCATCAACCCATCAACATAAAACCTTTTATGTGTGTTTTGTTAGCTGGGCAAGGAAATGAGGTTACCAGAGGTTGGCAAGAAATAGGTTTATTTGGGTTGGCCCCTGACTCAGTGCACTGAGTCCAAAGCCTTCCAAAGGCTGAGCACCCCTACAAAGAAGCTAGCTTTATACCTGTTACATGTTCTGGTGTTCTGAATGTGCGATCACTGGCAAAGATAGAATGAAGAGCTAAGTAGCTGCATACCTGGAAATTAAGGCAGGGGTTGTTTATCTAGACCCCCTAAGATAGGTATCTCAGGTAAGCATGCTTCATTTTATGTTTAGAAAAACTTTAATATGCTGACTTTTTGCACTGAAATCAAAGCAAAAGCACTGTAATTTTTGCTTGAATGAAGTCTATCTAACTTAATTTCTTTTCTCTGAGTTATCACCAGGTGCAAGTAATTTTTTAGGGGGGGCATTTAGTTGGTTAGAGCTAGTATTTTAACTATCAGTATGGCACAAAGTTATCCTCTCTGAAAAGTTAAAGCTTTATTTAGTAACTTTGAAAAAAACATACTATGTGTGAACCAAAGTACACATCCACACATATTGTCAACATTTAAGTGCATCAGTTTTATACACACCTGTTTCTTCATTCACATTTTGTTTTCAAAAGCTCAGTGTAAAGATCAGACTAACATGAGAACTAGCAAGCCTATTTCAGAAGAATGATAGCATTCTAAAAAGAAGAGATGGGATAGTCAAAATTTTTATCTGCAAAATAAAGAGGCTGTACAGAATGACTTTTTAAAGTCCATTATACTGCTCAAAAACTGTAAGAGTTTAAGTTTCTCCTAAGGAACAGGGACACCAGGAAGGCAAGTGCTGGTGTAGCCTTAGTGAAAAATTCAGTATTTAATCATGTCCAGGTATTACATACTTGACAGTCTGAAGAATAAAGTGTTAGATCATAGCCCTGAAAAGTAGTCCTAGGTAAAATAATTTCAGTTATACCCTCAACTAGAGAAAAAAATGAGATAGAAGGGAGAAAAGGTCAAAATTAGGAAAATGAAAAAATAAGGGAAAGAAAAGGCTGTTGAAATATTAAATTGGAATATATGAGAAATCATAAAAATGAAATATTTTATACTTGTTTCATACATTTGTTAGTGCTGCTGCAATGAAGTACCAGACTTATTACTTCTAATGAATACATATAGAATGTAGAATAAATAGATGTGGAATGTCTGAGTTAGTGGGTATGTGCAATTATAATGAATTGCTACAAACTGGGTGGCTTAAAAGAGAAATTTATTGTCTCATAATTCTGAAGGTTAGAAGTTTGAAATCAAGGTGTCCGTAGGACCACAGTTCCACTGAAACCTGCAAGGGAATCTTTCCTTGCCTCTTTTTAACTTCTGGTGTTTTGCTAACAATATCTGCATTTCTTGGCTTACAGCTGTATCACTTTAATCGTTACCTCTGTCACCTCTGCATATCTTGTCCATTTTCTCTTTTATTTTATTATTATTACATTGCTGTAGGGCCCACAATTCTCCTACCACCATATCAACCATGATCCACCACCATATCATTTTCTCTTTTAAGAACAATAATTGTTTCAGATTAGAGCCCACTCTAGTATCCTTATTTAAATTTAATTACATTTGAAAATGCTATTTTTAGCTAGATCACATTCACAGGTACCAGGGGTTAGGGCCTCAAAATAAATATCTAGAGGGGAGGGAGGGAGACACTTTAACCCAAATCATTCTTTCCAAGTGTTTTTAGAAAGAATATTTTCTCCATATCCCTTAAAGATGTGTCATATTTATTCCAATCTTTCAAAATCATTAGTCATTACCTTTAAACAATGAAACTGAATTTTCTTTTGTAAAATATTCTATGTCCACTTTAAAATGCACACTTCACAAAAGAATAGAGCTTACGTCTTGTTTCTGATACCTTATAAATATCCACCCACTTCCTGTTGCCCATACTTTTTGTGTAAAATTTACACCCATTTTAGCAAAATGAAATAATTTGCAGATAACCAACAGTCAATTTGTCAATTCCTGTAAATTTCAAGAGAAACTGTACATGAACTTTATGTTCAACTTTTCAAGACTGCCAGCAACACTACCTCTGCAAGAAACAAAAAGTTCTTTCAAGGAACTCAGTTTTCTTTAATATTCAGTACTCTATGGATGATTAATTACTATAATTATGTCACTTTAATAATGATATTCTCATCTTTAAGTTATTTGTATCAAATACATGTAGATTGTAGGATAATTCCTAAATAAATGTGTTTATTCAATTATAATTGCTGATAATCTGCATTTTTCTAAAACATACAGAAGTATAGCACAATAATACAACTTTTTAAAGTAGTTGGTTTCAGACCTATACATCAATTTATAAAATATCATCATAGTCATTAAAGGCACAATAAGGCTATTGTTGAAATATCTGACCAAAGGGAAAGGGATGCTACCCTTATTTTTCTAGATGTAAAATAATATTTATATCTTTCTAATCTGCTATTTTAGGAAATGATGTATAATTAGAGTATTTGAAAAAAGTAAATCTTGTACCATATAAAGGATACTTTCATAGAAATATTTCTCCTGTAAGAATAAAATCTTTGCTAACTACTCTGAATTTTAAAGCAAAACATCGTAAGAGCCTTTAAGGGAGAAAATTGAGACCGATCAGAGAAATCATTAAGAAACAACAATTTCCTCAACTGCTACTAAAGCATATATTACAGGAAGTGTTTGGAAAATGCTTGTGAATTACTGTCAGTAAGACAGGGAACAAAATTTAAATATATGTAGGAAAATAATAAATATCCTTCCATTTCAAAAAGCACATCCGATTTCTTTACCCCCAAACAACTTCTAACAAATTTTTGTTTTCTTCCAGAGGTAGTGTGTATCTATTCAAGCAGTGTATATGTGAACATAGTATGCAGAACAAATATAAAAAATATTTTTTTTAAATTCTATAGATTTCTGTTTCAGACTTTAAACAAATTTATCTATAGCACTATGGAAATCAATTAATCCCCAATATGTATATACACAGCTACTTCATTCTTTTTGATGAATGGCCACATTATATTCCACCAGATGAATATATCATAATTTACTTAATAGATATTTTGGCTACTTCCAGTATTTCTTATTGCACATAAGGAGTGCAGTACATAAGTCATTTTCCACAAATGCACATAGGCTGTAGGATAAAAAACTGAAAGTAACTGCCGGATAAGTAACTGAAAGAAAAGCGTCTAGATTAAGTATATAATAACTGCTCTCCAAAAGTTTTTTTTAATCTCTTTATACTTATGCCAGGAATGAAAGACAGTTTCTCCAAAGTCTAACTGAAAAATGGTATTCCAACTTGGTCTTTTCTTCCATGAGAAACTCCTTAAAAAGTCCCCAGGTTGTATCTTCATAAACTGCTAAGAACAAGCTTTACAACATCTTGTATTTTTACTTCAATTTGAATCTCATGAGTATCAACACCTTAATTGGTTATTTACTTTTAACTGGTTTAGTATGACAATCAGTCTTTGACTCAGATGAAAATTAATGTAATTGCTAGAATGAGCCAGATTTAAAAATGGGTATTTTTAAATACCCATTATTTGTCAGGTAAGATCTTATTTGGAATTAGCCAAGTTTATGGCTTCTTAATAAAAGCAGACTTAGAAAGCAGAGATTGGGGAGGGAGGACAGCAACAACGTACCACCTGTTTAGACATGAAGCTGTGAAGAACTCAACCTTCTTTTTCCCACAATGCAACCTACCTACAACATACCAGTGGCAAGGAAGGAGCAGTGTAGGTCACTGGGAGTCTGAGTAGAAGTCTTCTTGAGCAGAGAAAATGAAAAACACTCCCAGTGTATCCTCATATACAAAAATTACTGATGATCCTGACTCTTAAGAGGTCAGACATCCAACAGTTCTTGGCAATTCTAATGTTATGAACACCCCACCCACCCCCACCCTCCCACCCCCGCCCCAGGCATCTACTGCACTTGCCTCACAACTGAAACTTCTCTAAAAAATACTAGGAAGTTGACTAGCATCCTAGTGGTCATTGTTTTCCTCTTCTTCTCTATTCCATTACAAAAATCAATAATGCCAGGAAAGAAAGATAGTCAGAAGTAGCTGGACCAGCAAATGAACAGGTCTCAGAAGTTGTAGATCTACCAGGGATCAACTATTCCCAGCTGACCTGCAGTGTCCCCTCCAGGCAACAGCTGCCACCTTCTTCTAGACCCAGTAAACATAGGCCAGTAAATATGAAACACTCACCCTCAACAAACACCCTCAAACAAACACTCTCAAATAAGAGCCTTTCCTATTTACCAATTAACAAATTAATGGTGTATGGTTCAGATAAGCCATACACCACTGCCCAGCATTTCATAGGCTCCCAGAGGTGGTTCTTCTGAAAGCAAAGCTTTCAAATTGAGGCGATCAGCTTGGTATTACAAGAAAGGTCCTGCTCACTTTTGAATCTAGACACCTCAAGATTATCATCTAGGAGTCACAAAATATCTATTAAAAGTGCATAGCAATTTCCAAAACACTCCAAAATTATCAAGATAGAATAATTTTTGTTTTTAATATTTATCAATTAAACAAAAATAGTTCAAAAAAGGTCACAAATGATAATTACTCCTCAGAAACCGAGTTGAAAAGATCCTTTTTTTGCTCCTAAAGTTTACATATATACCAAAAGCTAACCTAAACTAAAAGAGAGTCACGGTCTAAAACTTTATGTTGGCCTGGAATGGTGGTACATGCCTGTAAGCGGCAGTCTAGAAAGCCACGGCAGGAACCGGGGATCACAGTTTGAGTCCTGCTCGGGGCAACACTAGTTCCAAAAAAAAATAGCTGGGCTTGGGTGCCTGTAATGCCAGCTACTTGGGAAGCTGAGGCTGGGGATTGCTTGAGTCCGTGGTACCCTGGGCAATGTAAGCCTGTGGTTCCATGAGCAAAAACAGCAAGCGAGACCTAGTCTCAAAAAAAAAAATTAAAAAATAAATAAATAAAACTTTACGTTGTTAAATTCACTAAGTATGTGTTAACATAATTTCTTCAATAACTAACTGACCAATAATAAACTTAATGATTTTAAAATCATTGAGCCTCACATTTCTCATCTATTTTTATATAGGTGATATTTATATATCATATATATGGATTT
This sequence comes from Uropsilus gracilis, assembly GCA_004024945.1. Taxonomy (NCBI): domain Eukaryota; kingdom Metazoa; phylum Chordata; class Mammalia; order Eulipotyphla; family Talpidae; genus Uropsilus; species Uropsilus gracilis. Next base: position 29,612 of record PVHY01014964.1, read on the forward strand.
ATGTGTTTATTTATAAATATACACATTTGCATTTTTAAAACTAACCTGATTTTTTTTTTTTTTTAAAGAGACTAGGTCTTGCTAACTTGTTTATCATGGAGAAGTATTTCTTTAACTCACTGAACAAGAGGTTTTTTAAGAACACTAATTTTCTACAGAATACAGTTTGAGATATACTCTCTAAAATTTGTTTAAAGTAAAATGCATGCCTCTTAACCTATATCAATGTATAACTGTATAACTAAACCTTATAAGTACATATGACATTTCTATAACTGTGTAACTAAACTTTATAAGTACATATGACATTTCATGCATTTAATGTTAGTAACACGCTAAGTGTTTGAAAATAGGTCCTTTTAATATATTTTCTTCTTGACTTGTAGTAGTAGTAAACAATGCTTTGCCCCAAAAAGCAGTCAATAAGAGCCATTATGTCTATATGAATCAAAACTTCTCAAATTATTTTTATCATTAGTTTATAATACAAAGTACTCTAATTTCTCACTAAAACTTTACCTGATAGCATAGAAAAGCTTCTGAAGGAACAGTGAAGATACCCCTGGGAAGACACTGTCTCTGGTATATACTGTTGCTAGAATAAATATACTCAGAGAATTAATTATCTTGAATTATTACAGTAATTAATCTACTTGTTTAAGCAAGGATTTTATTTATCTTTGTATTCCCAGCATCTTTCTATCAGAATATCCTTCATATAGATGGCAATAAATGATCTCTTAATTGTTATGACTCTAATGAGGCAAAAAGGCCAAATTGACAAAACATTCAAACTTTTGAAAATCATCTCATATATGAAAAAAGCCTTTTTTGTACTTTGAAATACAATAAACCCAAGTCACAATGAAGAAACCGTTAAAAGTAATTTCAGACATGAAGTTGTCTACATTTTTCAGACACAGTAAAAACCAAATACAGGGTATATCTAAGGCAATGAGGAATAAGTATTTAGAACAAGGAATTTAAAAAGAAAAAAAATCCATAGTTAACCTTTTACCCTCTCAGCACTGGGTGCTTACCATCCGCACTCCTCTTTGCCCCTGCTGTCCACCAGCTCCCACATCAGCCAACATCAGGTGTTCTGGAGACCTGAAAAGCCTTACAGACCTCCCAATACTGAACAATTACCTGATGGACAAGAATTACACCAAAGGGCATGTGCCCTCACAAGCAGATGTGGTAGTATTTGAAGTAGTTTCTGGCCTACCACCTGCCATCCTGTGCCATGCCCTACCTTGGTATAACCACATCAAGTCTTTCAAAAAGGAAAAGGAAAGTCTGCCAGAAGTAAAGAAAGCTTTCAGGAAGTAGCTTTGCTAATGTGGAAGAGACAACAGAAGTTACAGATAGTAAAGAGGATGATAATTATCTTTTTGGTGCTGATGAGGAAAGGAAAGTAAAGCAGCAAAAAGCTTACAAAAAGAACACCTTGCACAGCATGAGTCAAAAAAAGTCAAAAACCTGCACTTGCTGCCAACCCTTGCATCTTATTAGATGTGAAACAGCGATAAGAGATATGGCAAGACTTGAGGAGAACATCAGAAGCATTCAGGCAGGAGACTTGGTTTGGGGGTTCTTCTGAATCCCGTAAACCAGTATTTAACTTAAAAGCAATACTTTTCTAAACTAGTTCCAGTGGGAGTATGGGATTAAGAAATTTCAAAATGGTGTGCTGTTAAAGACAATAAAGTTAGAATATATGTGCTGGAGGATCAGGTAACCATTTGTGAGGACTCTGTGCAGTCTATGGATGAGACTCTTCTCAACAAGATCTAAAATCCATCATGGATTAAGATCCTTAAATGAAAATTTAAAAGATAAAAGACGCCCAGGCAGAGTGGTTCGTGCCTGTAATTCCAGCTATTTGGGAGAAGGTAGCTAAGAATCACTTGCGTATAGGAGTTCAAGACTACCCCAGGAAACATAGTTTCAAAAAAATTTGCTGGGCATGGTGGAACGTGCCTGTAATCCCAGTTACCTGGGAGGCTGAGGCTAGGGATCACTCTAGTTCACAAGTTCAGGACTACCCTGGGCAACACAGTGAGACCTAGTCTCTTAAAAAAAAAAAGAATTCACTAATACAAGTGAAATTATAGCATGCATTTTTATGAGCATTCATATTAATAAACTATTTCTTAGAGGTTGGTCTAAAATTGGTTGGGATAGGTTGGTAGGGATAGGTCTAAAATTCAAATATTTTATTGAATTTGAAAATGTACCCCTCTGAAAAATAAATATTTACTTAAAGTTATTTATTTAAATAAGTACCTCTCAAAAAAGTTCTACACAAAGTTAAACCACAAGTTCAAACACGATATGAAATTTCTATCCAAACTCTCAAATAAGAGCCTTCCCTATTTACCAATTAACAAATTAACATTAGCTGCCTAGCATAGCCAATTAGAGCATGACTAGTATAACTTACAAAGATGAGTGTAAAACATCATCTGTCTATGCGTTTGTAAAGTTCTTAAAGTAGGGACAGCACCAAGCAAAGCTTACGTGTGTGTCTGTTTACACCTACATATATGTTTACATTTATAGATGTGTTTTCCTGTAACAAAAAAGGTGATCAAAATATCTCTAACATTTACTTTTTAATATAATTTTATTTTTTTTAAATCGATTGTACATATATGTATTATAGCATTGTTTATCCTGAGGTTCTCCCACCACCTTATTGCACCCATGAACCATCTGAATCTCTTGTGCCCATCCCTCCCCCAGTTTTTTCCTCCCCCCTTGCTCTATGCTTCAGTTTTGTTGACAGTTTTAAATTATCCTTGTCGATTTGTTTGTATGTTTTCCTATATCCCTCATATAAATGAGACCATCCAGTATTTCTCTTTTTTCTTTCTGGCTTATTTTTGCTAACATGATTCCCTCTAGCTTCATCCATGCTGCTTCAAATGACATGGTTGTCTTTTTTGATAGATGAGTAATATTTCATTATGTACATATACCACAACTTACTGACCCATTTGTCTGTTTGGGGGCATTTGGGTTGTTTCCATAATGTGGCTATTGTAATAACAGTCCATTCATAATGGAAATTACAGCTTCCCTTTTAAAATCATGCTTCTGATAATAATAATAAAAAAAACTATTTCCATTGGTTACAATATTCAAGTGATTCAGGCATACACATTCTCTATCATAAAGACAGAATTTTATAATAGCATATGTATCTTCTCTAAAGAAATTCTTAGCTGAGTGTGGTGTAATCCCAGCTACTTGGGAGGTGGAGGCTAGGAATCACTTGAGTTCACGGGTTTGAGACTACTCTGGGCAACATAGCAAGACTAAGCTCAAAAAAAAAAAAAAAAAAAAAGCTCGGTGTGGTGGCATGGGCCTGAAATCCCAGGTACCTGGGAGGCTGAGGCTAGGGATCACTTGAGTACGTGGGTATGGGACTATACCGGACAACATAGCGAGACCTAGTCTCTTAAAAAAATAAAAAACATTACATTTAAGTCCTAATGCCTAGTACATCCATTTGGAAATAGGGTTTTTATGTAGATATTTAATTTAAAATATGGTTAATATGTTTATTATGACTAGTTTCCTTATAAGATGGTGGAATTAGACTCAGGTACACAGTAGAGATTATGTGAGTACATATGGAGAATAGAGCCTTGCATAACTCTAGGAGAACTCTAGGAGCCTTGTATAACTCTAGGAGAATAGAGTCTTGTATAACTCCTCCCAACCCTCAAAAAGAATTGCTCACATCTTTATCTTGGACTCAGAATTTAAGAACTATTAGAAAAAATATTTGCATTGTTTAAATCATCCAGTCTGTGATGCTTTGTTATGACAGTCCTAGCAAACTAAAACAGCATATGGTTCATCATGAAAAATACATCACAAAATAAGTTCTACCGAAACTGCAGGGAACCCATATAGGGAAAAAAGTGAGCAGTGCATATGCTGTTACTACAGAATTTTGTCTTCGGAGCAAAATTTCAGAATGAGTCATTATATCCTGAGCAAGATTCATACTAAACAATCATAGTCTCCATTGAAGCAATGCTTTTGGACAGAATGTTAAAGTAATAGAAAGAGAAAGGGGCTTAGTCAGATAATAGTTTACTTTTAACTGTTTTGTTCAGTAAAAGACTCTCTTCAGTACTTGAACTCTGTTTGCAAAAGGATATTCAGGCAATGCATGCTACATATTAAGTTTAATTTACATATAAGTTTAATTCAAGAGATAACAGCAATATAAAAATATCTTATAAGTGTTATGGTACATACAGTATTTATGTAATATAGAAACTCTTTCATGTCCCTTAACAGTTAAGACTAAGTTCTACCATAAATTTCAGATTAGTTTTTTCATCTTTTTCTATAGATAGGACAGAGTACTTTTTAAAAAAACACCTACTCCATGGTTTTTAAATCTTAAAAACACCCAAAATATCTGAAATACCCAGTCAAATATAATGACTTCATTTTAAAGTGTTCCTACCATTAAGCCTATAGAGGAAATAAAAAAAATTTAATATTTATAATCTATTGATAGGTTATTAACCTATTGACAGTTCTGAGTTTCTTAAATATCCAACTAAACACCACAATAAAAAATAAATTTTCTTAGTGATTTTACTACCAAATAAAATAAAAATGCTCTCTACATGTTTATGAGGATCATCATTATTTAGTCTGGCTAGTTTTTCTCCTTTTCACTTTTTTTGTACTAGGCATCCCTGAGTTAACTGCACTTACCTGATGAAGATCTTTCTCAGTGGATACTTCTAGGTTGTAATTAAACTTTATAGCACCACAAGTAATTTAATTAAAACGTTTTTATGTTACTTTTAAACATTTTTATATGTAAAAAAAGTATTAGATACAAAATTTATTTTAGTATTTTATAGTAGCTGACATTCACAGTAAATAATTTGGCAGGTTCATCTGAATTCTCCTAAAATACACTTTCTTCCTACCTGCTTCTTATGCTAAAAGGAAAGCATGAATGTTGACACAAAAACATACACTTAGTAACTTATTTTTTTAAAAAATTATGGAATATCCTGCTATTACCGACTTCAAGATCTTTCAAAATCTCATCATAAGTACTGCTCACATTAAAAAGTAGGACATTAAAAAGTAGGTCTAGGTTTCAGGTTAGGATGGTGATTTATTATACTTGCATTTCATTTCAGTCCCTCCTGAAACCTACTAAAATTTTTATCAGGGGAAGTCTTTAGGAAAAAAAAATACTTTAGAAGGATAGGGGTGGGGTGAGAAAGAGAAAATAGAAAAGACAAGAAAATATTGAAAATTAGAGAGAAATTTGATTAGTGGTACCTGATTTTACTATGAGAAAGCTAAATTTCAGGCTCAGAGACAACTCGAAAACAATCCATATATTTCATACAACCTTCAAATGGCACCAGATGTGTATTATCAGTTTACATTGGGACTGAAGGCATAAAAGAAGTAGGGCAGAGGCTAGATCATTAAAGATGTCACTATCAGTTATTTAGGAAAAAATTAGATCCCTCAATCTCCTATATTACATAAACAGGCTATCTTAGAAGTTTATTCTTTGTAAAATAGAGTGTTTTATGACAGGAAAACACAAACCCAGTTCTGGGATTTACTCAACCTATGCATTCTAACATTCTAAGGCAGAAAATTCAGCCTTTTTCATTCACTTGGTAGCCTGCATTCTCAGAGACAGATTCTTGCTAAACAAGCAAGATATTCCTGGGAGAAAGAAATCAAGGTCAGAAATAATAATTCAGTCAGTATAGTATTCAGTATAGTATTAGTATAGATAAGTATAATATTCTAATACTATAATTTGACCCACGAATAGCCTTCCCCAGTCTCCAAAGAAGTTTATAGGTAAACCATATGAAGTTTATAGGCAATGAAATTTATAGGCAAGCCATACTCTATGTGTGCTCCTGAAACTTCCAATAAATATTTTAAGTTATTTATCAATAATGAAGTTAGCCAGTAATTATTTTTTTTGTTTTGTTTTTCTAACATATAAGATTTATTTTTTTAATTCATTTTATTGATTTGTCACAATTGTGAATTAATTGATCCCTCCTCCTCCCTCCGTATCCTCCCTCTGTATCCCCCCTTCAGTCACTCCTCCCATTTTTCTGCAAATTGTTGTTTGGTTAAGTTGATGTTTAGTTGTTGGTTGTTTGGCCTGTTGTTCTCTTCCGATATGTGGTAAGTGTGTGTGTAGTTTTTTTTTGTTGTTGTTGTTATTCATTCATTCATTCATTCATTCATTCATTCATTCATTCATTTTACCCCGGGGCTTTCCCACTTCACTAACATTTGTTAACTATCTTGATCTTTTGCACTCTTCAAATCCCCTGCCTTCTTCCTCTTCTTCCTCTCTCGCTCCATGGTTCAGGCCCATTGGTTGTTTTCATTTTTTATTTGTTTGATTTTCCCTATATCCCTCATATAAGTGAGACCATCCTGTACTTCTCTTTTTCTTTTTGGCTTATTTCTGATAATATGAGTCTTTCTAGTTCCATCCAGGTTGCTGCGAATGACATGTGTTTGTCCTCCTTGATGGATGCGTAGTATTCCATCGTGTATATGTACCACATTTTTTTTAGCCAATCATCCGTTTGGGGGCATTTGGTTTGTTTCCAATTCTTTGCAACTGTAAACAGGGCTGCAATGAACATGCGTGTAAATGTGTCCTTTTGAATTAATGTCTTCATGTTCTCTGGGTATATTCCTAGTAGTGGGATTGCTGGGTCGAATGGTAAGTCCACATTCAATTGTTTGAGGGTCCTCCACACAGTCTTTCATAGTGGCTGGACCAGTTTGCACTCCCACCAGCAGTGTAAGAGAGTTCCATTTTCTCCACATCCACGCCAACATTTGTTGTCTGTTTTATTTATGTGGGCCATTCTTACTGGTGTAAGATGGTATCTCAGTGTGGTTTTAATTTGCATTTCCCTAATTATTAGTGAGGTGGAGCATTTTTTCATATGTCTATTAGCCATCTGTATCTCCTCTTTGGTGAAGTGCCTTTTTAGTTCTTCTCCCCATTTTCTGATTGGGTTTTTTGCTTTGTTTTTGTTGAGCTGTAGGAGCTCTCTGTGGATCTTTGTTATCAGACCCTTGTCACTTGTCTGCAGGGCAAAAATTTTCTCCCAGTTGGTTGGGTTTCTTTTTGTTTTGTTTATTGTCTCTTTTGCTGAACAGAAACTTTTTAGTTTGATATAGTCCCAGCTGTTTATGCTTTCCTTCATTTTTTTGCCAGCCATAGCTGTTTCCCCAAATGGATTTCTGAGGTGAAATTCATGAAGGGTTTTGCCCAGGTTTTCTTCTATGTATTTTATGGTTGCAGGTCTCACTTCCAGGTCCTTTATCCATTTTGAGTTAATTTTTGTACAGGGTGTGAGGGTGTTATCCTGGTCCATTTTTTTTACAAGTTTTGATCCAGTTTTCCCAGCACCATTTACTGAA
>PVHY01014965.1:0-37095 GCA_004024945.1 Uropsilus gracilis
GGCAGGGTCCATACAGATGCAAATGGCCAGGCTGCCTCCTTCCCAGGCTGTTTCCGTGACAACAGCCGGGAGACGCCACAGTCTGCTCCAGGTAGGGAGCGTATCCTACCTGTCTCAGGTGGTCTCCTCCCCAGGTGCGGGTGGGCTACCTGCTTCTCTCAGCAGGGTCGGAGTCCCCTTTGCAGCTGCCTCTTTTGTCTGCGAGAGCCTCAGTTCGCTCTCAGGACTTTGGGATGGGCGCCGTTAACTCTAGTTAAGAACATTTTTAAAGAAGTAAACAAGATTGGTTTTATTAAATCTCAAACCTTGAAAATGTCTTTTACAATCCTGGAAGATGAAATGGAAGATATGCTTGCAACACTTGACTGCATATTGAAGCATGAAGGTGATCTTGAGAAAAGCTTATGCAATTGACTTTATAAGCTGGAATTAACTACTTTTTTCACAGAATAACATTTTTATTTGAAACAAATACAAACATCACTATTCAGACTTGAATATTTGAGACTTTTCTTACAAATGAATGGAAATTTACACCTTAAGGAAAACTGGTATGTTACCAACGGTAAACTCCAACCTCTCAAGCAAAAATGGGAACTTTGAAATACTTGTATCTATGACCGTGAGTTTGTCAACTTCTCATTATTTAAAGACTTTCCTAATGAGATCAGTAGTGAAATCAGTGAATCATATCTTTTGATATCTTACCATGAAATGTGTCCATATTTGCAGTATATGGTGCTGCAAAATCACACGTAAGTAAAGGCTCCAATCAAATTGTTAAACAGATCAACACATTTTAACATAACAGAGTATGGGAAGGTCATGGATATACTTTCAAATTCCACACTGCAACTAACTTTTGAGAATCTTTCACTTGTCAGTTTTGGGTACAGTATCAAGAATGCCCACCATTCTTGGCCACCTGAAATAGCTACTAAAATATTGCCACTTTTTCTAACTACACATCTGAGAGAAGGAAGATTATTTTCACATACTTCAACCAAAACAACAATAATTGATTACAGGAACAGATGTGAGGACTCAACCATCCTTTGCTAAATAGGTTGTTTTGATGTAAAGCAATGCCACTTTTCATTAAATTTTCTTATTTGGAAAAACTGAGTTCATGTTTTAGTTTTGTAAAAGCATACTATTTATATCAACATATGGTGGATTTACTACTTTTTTATTAAGACTAGTTTTTTAGAGTAGTTTTCAGTTTACAAAAATATTGAGGGAAAGGTACAGAGATTTCCTATTTACTTCCACATGTGCATACCCTCATACAGTATCAACCTTTCTCATCAGATTGGTGCTATTTGTTACAGATAACAAGCCTACCTTGATACCAAAAGCCCATAGTTCACATTAGGGTTCATTTTTGGTGTCAGGCATTCTAGGGATATGGACAAAAGAATAATAACATGCATCACTATCATTAAGGGATTACAGAGAGTATTTTCACTAGCCTAATATCACTGTTGTTCCATTTATTTTTATTCATTTATTTATTTATTTTCTTACATCTTTTTAATTTCTGGACAATATTTGGTTTGTCCCCCCAGGTGTAATCTCTGTACTTCTCCTACCACCACAGCAGCCATGATCCATTGTCACAGACCCTTGTGCTCTTTCCTCCTCTGTATTGCTATTATTTTAAATGAGCTGATAAATCTATTTAAATTCTCTCAACTTTAATCCCAAGTACTATACATATGTATATATATGTATATGCATATGTAATTCATATCATCAGTTGCTCTTTAGAGAGCTAGCAATGATTTTTAAAAGTGAAAGGGAAGTGAAGGCCAGCTTAAGAAATGTTATTGTAGAGAAACACGTGCTTATAAATAGCAGGAGAAATGTGCAAAAATGCTTGTGGCATGGCTCATGCCTGTAAACTTCAGCCTATGAAGAGGCCGGGGCTAGGGATCGCGGTTCAAGTCCCGCCTGAGACCTGTAGCGAGACCTAGTTCCAAAAAAATAGCTGGGCGTGGTGGCACGTGCCTGTAATCCCAGCTACCTGGGAAGCTGAGGCTGGGGATTGCTTGAGTCTGTGGTACCCCGGGCAACGAGAGCCTGTGGTTCCACGGGCAAAAATAGCGAAACCTAGTCTCAAAAAAAAAAAAAAAAAAATGCTTGTGGCAGCACTACTAGCCAAAAGCTGAAAACAATTCAGCATTAAGGGTCTGGTTAATGTATCTATCCATGAGAAAGACAGGAGGGTAGTTAAAATTTGTCCTATCTATTTAGACCCTTATCTTCTGGGAACTGGGAGTGTTAGCAATGCCGTAAACCTTGAAGTCTTTCTTTAAAGTTACTGATTTGTCTGAAGGTAGCAGTTTCCAAACATTTTTTTCCAGACACAACACTTTTCTTAGGTGCAACCTCTTTATAAAACCAAGCTATCTGAGTCCTGACTCTTGGGCCTGACTCTTCAGTTGGTACCAAGGAGAGCAGTATGCACTTAATTGTTAGCTTTGGTTAACAGAAAATAAACTGACAAGTAGCAAAGTGAGCAAAAATTTACAGCATCTGAAAATGATAAAGGATTAGTACTGAAACTCTTCCAAGAACACCTATAGGTAAAAAAGTCAACAAGAAAATGTTAGAAGTCCCAAAAGAAAATTATCAATAACCATAAACCATCAGCTCACAAGAGGAGGATACTGAGAGCATAACAAATATATAAAGAGATGATTACTAATTAAGGAAATGCAAATGAAACAATAAGGCTCCCTCTCTTAACATCTACCAGCGTGGCACAAATGAGAAAGCTGGATAATCAAGCCAGTGGGTTCAGGAATGTGGGGGATGGGACCCTGCGTGGTGCTGGGGAGAGGATGGCAGATGTACCATCCTGAGCATTCTAGAAGTGCTTGGATTCAACACTCAAATACTCAACAGCTTGGGAATTCTGTTCCTGGGTATAAATGGCAGAGAAATTCTCAAAGGTATTCACACAAAGCTATTTATGGCAGCATTGATTGTAGAAGGTTTAGAGTCAATCACAGGGTCCATTTCTGGGAGAAGGATGGAATAAATAATGTGGCTACACAATAACATAATATCCCATAGCAGTTAGAAGCAACAGACCATGTCACAAATATATTGCTAGATTTTAAAAAGAAACAACCAAATTCTATTTGTGTGCATTAAATACTTGCACACTCTGAAACATACCCTCCAACAACATAAACCAAAATGAAAGAACACAAAGTAAGTATATTAGAACCATCTCCTAAGAGAGAAAAGCAGAGTGAATGAGAAAATGAATAAATAATAAAACTAGCAACAAGGAAGGCATATTGCAAAGACAAATGACAAGATGCCTTAAAAATGAACTTTATGAAAGTAGTATTTATTTTAATAATGTACCATCTTTTTAATCCTTGTTAATATTTTGACAGTATGAGATTTTTCCCAAAGAGGAACTTGATTAGCTAAATCCTCTACATGTAAAATAAAAAACAAACTATGAAGGAACCAGGGTTTGAAAATCAGAGGGTGGCTGCAAAAGTCACTCTTGACTTACCCAGAGGTATGGGGTAGAGGTGGGGGATTGGGGATTCTCACCTCTTGTGTGGGCTAAGAAAGTGAAGGAGCATGTCCTGGGTCACTACCTATGATATCCTGTCATTCTCCTTACTGTCTATTAAAGGGCTACTTAAATTTCCATAAGCCAGTGTGCATTGGGCTGGGAGAAAGAGTAGAGTAAGGGCATATTAGTGATCTCTAAAGAAACAGATCCAGAACAGCTTTATAGTGTGGTTATGTAATATCACCAGCCAATTCCTTGAATGTATCTCTACCTCCCTCCCCTCTACCTCCCTCCCTCCCTCCTTCCTTCCCTCCCTCTTTCCTTCTCTCCCTCCCTTTCTTTCCCTCTCTCTCTCTCATGACCTTGCCTTTAGAAATAAGAATAATAGCAGCAACACTCCATAAACTTCACAATATCACAGTGTCTGAAGACTGGGAAGTTGTAGAAGCTGACCTAATGCCCTCTCCTGCCTCTAGTCTCAAATTCTATACAGGATTTCAAGGAGACAGTATCAGTACCTTAGATACTTCCAGAAGGTTCCTTGTAGATTCTGATTCTTAATTTCAGGAACTTTCTTTTTAATACAAATATACCTATTAAATAATAGAGCAAGGTCTGTAGATTTTAATTCTTAATTTCAGGAATTTTCTTTTTAATACAAATGTAAATATTAAATAATGGACCCACCATTAATCTATAATAAGAAACTTTGCATTGACTCTGAACCTCATTCTCCCCAGTTATATTCAGCAACATAAGCACACAATATATGTATTTTGCATGAGTAAGAAGTCCATATCTCCAAATAATTTTAAATTTGAGGTAAGATGAAACCTAGATATTCACTCTGGGATACTCTTACCCAGCTGTAAGGGATCCTGTGAGAGAGGCTTGCTTGAGCTTCAGTGGTGGCATGAGCACCATTTCCCGATGGATTTCCCAGGTTTTGGGCCTTATGTCTAAATATTCCCATCATTGTGAGTGGGTTGAGAATGAACATCAGGGTAACATACTTCCACTTTCACCTAAAAGAAATCCAAGTTCCCAAAGCAGGCAATCCCTTAAGAGCTCTCTTTAAAATAAATCTCTGGGTCCAGTGGATATTAGCCCAACTCAGATCTTTGTCAAGCACCCAGAACATGAAAGCATGTTCTGTCTTGGACAGGGAATAAGAAATCTCCCAGAGAGAGTGGGTCCTGCCAGAGGACCTGTGGGTTGACATGGCTCCAGCAATTACTAGTTTAATCTTAACTTTTCAATGAGTCTCCCTTGCACACACCCCCATTCCCCCTTGAAACAATTTGGGTTTGCTTTCATTGATGGCGAGAACCAGTGTCGATCTCTGAGTTTCTCACCATCTTTCTCCTATTTTGCCTACTGCCAGCTTGCTGGGATCCTCCTCGCTCCTACCAGCAGTAAAATCTAATTGCTCTTTGTCAAACATCTATATTGCTTTTCTATATCACTTGTTAATAGTGCTCAGAAGAATTTCAGTGGCAAAAACCCCTCATTTTTAAAATGCTATTAGCAGGAATGTAACACTGTCAACACTGGCTAGTAATGACACCCCAACCACCTTTTGCATTTTAAGTTGTGTTATTCATGCTGGTGGGAAGTAAAGGATAACTCTTTGTGCCAAACTCATTCTTGCTCCCTGAAAGGCCATGGTGAGAACTGTAAATGTACCCTTAGAACATGTGATATTGTCATCCAACATTACCTCGATAGCAATGAACAATTACATTTTTTTAAAAAGAGAAATTAGGGAGGGTGGGAAAAATGTGTCATGATGAGAAGGTTGTAGAGACCAGATTATTCACTTGAGAAACTTTGCTAAAGAAGCTAGTACAATGGTGAGGGACAGTTTTGTTTTTACTAATGTTCAAATTTTGGGACGGCTTAAAAGAGAGAGCTTAAAGTTTATACAGATGTTGCATAATATAAATTTGTAAGTACAATATCCATGTCTTGACAACTGACCGAACACTGTGTCTGATGATGCCACACATATAAACCCTTTCTAGGACTGGTATGAAGCTTTCCTTTAAAATTTGCAATTAAAAATATAAAAATTTCTTAGGAACAGTTCTGGCCTTCAACTGTCTTGAATAAGTCTGGGTTTTCTTCCCAGTTCATCCACTGATTGCCTGACAGGAAAGCAGGCAAGGTACTTTTAATCATGTTTCAGAGATTCAAAAGGTTGGAACAGGGCAAAGAGGACAGTGGCAGGGCAGAAAGGCAAGAAGCCTGAATCACAACACCTATTCCGTTTCTCCCAAAAGCTCTGATCCTGTGTACTCCAGGCCCCCTTGCAGTTTAATGAAAATCTGTAAATGTATTCTAAAGAGAAGAAATCTTTTGAAAGTAATGGTCGATAAATTTAGAAACAATATATTGACTTTTTTCCAGTGACAACATTTTTTTGCTTGAAATCTATTGATAAGAGAAGACAGGACGTCAGACATGAGGCCCGGACCAAGGTCAAAAGCTAGAATTCCAAGCCTAGCTCTATCAATCACAACTATGCAGTTAAGAAGGAATCTCTTTCTCTTGATCTGGTTTTCCTTACATAAGACAACAAGCTGGGTTACCTATGTGATGTCAGTGGTTTTTAGCGATGTTAGGTTTGGGGTGCACACTGTAGTGGACACTGTTGGTGATAGACTAAATTCCACTGGATCATCACTCTGCCTCTGTGCAAGCTTCTGTAGGCTTTGTGTTAACCGCTTGCACTTAGATTCCTTGGTGTCTTTTGTCCCGAGAGTCAGCTTGTCCCCAGACCCAGAGAACTGAAGTACCTGGATATCTCTACCTCCCTCCCCGCTTTATGAGTAGCTGACTTGGGAGAGCAAAAGCCCAGCAACTCTGAGGACTAATTCTGACAGCAGGGCCTCTCCCCTGGCATCTGCTTTGTCTCGTCTCACTCTACCTCTCTCTTTCCAGTTTCTTCCAAGAGTATTTCCCACATCTACTTCTAAGAAAGACGACTTCAAAAGCACATCTAAGAGACAGCAAAATGAATACTAATAGTGAATTTCTGCCTCTGAGGTGCTACATTTAAGAATATTGGAGGTGGCTCCTGAAGTGGTAGATACAGGTTTGTACCACATGCAAGACTCTGACTCTTCATGCCTGGTGAGTGATCAGATGTCCTTGTGAGGGATCTCATCCCCCAAGGGTTTCTGAAGAGGCATCCTGCACCCTGAGTGTTGTAACCCAACAAATGAGTAGGGAAAGGTGTGTCTTGAGGCGTCTGAAGAAAATGTGAAGTCTAAAGGTTGATGGAGAACAGCAAATGCAAAGGAAGAAAAACACTCAGAACTAAAGTTTGGTGGGTGAGTGAACAGAGAAATATGTGAAGAGAAAACTGTCTCATTTCTTCACCAAATGTACAGATCCAAACAAGTGTCCAATATCAAATAAGTTATCCTCTTGAAGGCTTGCCCTATCCTCTTTCATCATTCCTCATTCTTTCCTTTCCAACCCTCCTTCCTAATTCTTTCTTTCCCTACTGGACAAGATTAAACTACTGTCTGTCTGTCTAGCACGGTGAGCAATGAGCATATAGCCCCTGATGTTTTCAGAATTACTGACAGTTGCAGAGGAAGAATCCAAAGGATAAATATAGGGGGTTGGACATGTCCAAAAAAGAAATATGCTTAGTCAAGTCTTAACAATTGTCAGGTGGAGGTAGGAAGAGAGAGGGGTAGTCCAGGAAAAGTAAATGGCATGGATGGCCAGTACCTTAAGTCACAGCATGCATGGAGGGGATGAAGTCAGAGGAGGTGGAAGAGAGAAGTTGCAAAGACAACAGCAAACAGAATCTCCAATTCCCAGTAAGGCCATTGAACCCTCACCTCTTGGACAGTGAGCAAGGGTTGATGAGAATGCCCACCAAATATCTCCAAGGTCACTCACAGTCTCTGTGAACCTCAGCATCCAAATCCAGAGAAGTTAATTTCTCTTCCCAGGACTCCTCTTCTTGCCCCATGAAAGCACCAAAGGCAGAGGCTGCTAATTTAAACTCCCATTAAGCTCTGCTAGAGAGCCCAGAGTAACTTAATGAATAGGAGCACGATAACCTGTTCTTCACAAAAGGAAGAATTAAGAAGTCATTTATATCAATGACAGGGTAGAAAGAAAACAGCAATCTTACTCCAGCCAGATCAGAGAGATACCAGCCTCTGCTTTACAGAGTCTTAATTAGATCTCCTTGGTCCTTTTGTTTCTATTCCATGTTTGCCTTTAAAAAAAAAAATAAATAAAATAAAGGGAGCATATCCGTCCTCTCCTGCCACTGGAGTGCATACTTTATGGGAAGACTACAGATGAGGAGGCGCCGTGTCCTATGTATTCATAGGGGGTTGAGGAGTGAAGCAAAGGTAGAATTTGTTCTGCCTGAGGCATGTGAATAATTACTTTTCCTAATGAACTCTCATTCTAGAAGCACTTGTGGAGGATGCTCTACCTACTACAGAAATAGGAACCAAAGTGACTCCTGTGTGGACGGGCAGGTTAGAGAATAAGACTGGGAGAGGTTGGATGCAGAGTAAGCGGTGTGGTAAGAGATTCCCTGGCATCTTTTTCTTAAGTGCTGGCTTTTTCTTCTCACAGTGACAATGTGAGCAACTTGGGGAATTCAGGAGTGGTACCACGAAGGGAACATTGTGGGAAGGTAGACACAACGTCAAGTCAGGGGACCTCAGCTCTGTTGTCAGCTAGCTATGTGATGTGGGGTGAGTTTCTGTTTTCTTGTCAGTAAAATACAACGGAATGAGATCCAGCGATCTCCAGGGCCCCATTCAATTCCAATAGTCTTCGATCCTGTGGAGAAAAGATCACACCCCAGAGACCAAACAAGAAGCAGAGAGCAAAGCCTGACAGAACATTATGCATTTCCTCTGGGACCTGCCATTGGCTTCAAGATGACATCTAAAAAGTCAAGGCATTCACTCTAAACTTTCAGAGAATAAGCCCGCCTGGGTCAGAGTTCTCCAAACATGCCCCTGGAGCTCCACTTGATACGAAAGTTGGTTTTGTGCTCATAGGGGGTAGGGAGGCACTTAGGAGAGTCTCTAAATAGAGTCTCTGAATTCTTTTCCTCTTCAATTCACCCCACTCTTGAGCCAGTCTACCTTCTCCTCCAAGATTGCTCAGGGCCAGCCTTGGTGTCACTCTTCTCTGTTTCCAGGCGTGTAGCCATGGCAGGGTCAGCCAGAACAGAACAGAGTCCAGTCTGAACAGAAGACACAAGTGGCAGCTGCGACAGGGCGACCGGGCTGGAATCAGAAACACAGAAGTGATCTCAGAGATTCGGCAAGTAGGAAACAAAGTTAGGAACAAAGGGATCAAAATCAAGCAGTCAAGTCAGAGTCCTGAGATTCAGGGAGGGGAGAACAGCTACGACCCGATCTGTTGCCGCTTTTGTAATTACACATAATTCACACACAGTAACACCCGTGCATTTACAATATGGACTCATTTTGCAATACATGAAGAGTTGCAATGAGGACAATGAGGCCACCCTCTGGTATTTTCCAGAACAAGCTTGATAAGGCCTGTCTGACTCTCTATGTGTGGGCTCAACCACCGCTGACTCTGCTAAAGAGTTGACTCTCCAAGATTCCTCCTTGACCTCCAGCGGGCTCCTTCAAAGAGAGAGTCTGGAGGGCCACACACTGGACAGAGCAACAGCAGTGCTGGGCTCATCTCCCATGAAAAGAATGGAGAGAATGGCTGCTCTCCCCAGAGTCATATGACTACTATGTGCCAGGGAGATAGTGGCAAAGAGCAAGCCGCCAATACTCTGGAAGGGAAGGTAGCCACGAACTCCTCCCACTTTGGTGGATCAGGGCATAGTTCTTACTTGGAAGAACCCAGCCCACGTCTGTCCCACATCACCCTCATGCTGCTCGTTGTCTCCCAGGCCTGCACACAAGGACAAGTCCACAGTCTTGGGGCTTTCATTTTAGATGCCATACCACCAGCTTGGCTGCAATCTCCAGGTCTCCAGTACCTGAGACAATTTTTGTCAGCTGCTCATCTTGTTTAATCAACAGAGAGATTTGTATTTTGGATTAGATCACATTGCCCACCCACTGGCTGAATCTCTACCAAGCACATAGTTGGTTCCAGGCTCTGCACACAGCACCCAGGCAAGAGCAAGAGCAAGAAAAAAACCTGCCTCTGCCCCAAGCCTGCAGCCCACTGATAATGGTCTGCAGTGAGGGTGCCAGAAATCCTTGCCCCTGAGTCATAGTTATTTATGATTTAAAATTTAAAATTAACCAGTTCCCAAGAGACTCAACAGTGGAGCTAGAGTAGGCTTATTAAGAAAAAAATGCAATATATATTTATAGTTTTTCATATATATTTCAGCAGATACAGAATCAGCTGCAAAGACAGTGATGTTTAGTAATAAGTTGCATCAGATATGAGTGGAGGGCAACCTTGGGTTCCAGAGAGAACTTCTGGGCAAGAATTTTGATGAACTACATGAATATTCCTGTTGATTGAGAAGACTCTCAGCTCCCCTAACAGCTCCCCTAATGGGGCATGAACACAATTAGAATTTGCATGTGTGCAGGAATTGAGGGGGGGGGGGAGAGCAGGGGTGAAGGTGGTAGGGAAGGATGGAACAATTTGATATTTGTTAACCGGGTGGAATAAAGCAAAATGGGAATTATTGTCAAGTGAGTGATGTGTGCTGATCTTGCTTGTCTGTGGAAGAAAGAAGAACCGTGCCACAGCCCTCTGGTTCACTCCAGGAAGGTGTGAGAGGAACAAGAATCCTGGATCACCACAGTATCACTCAGGCAGGGGAGGGTCAGCCAGGGAAGTTACCTTCTGTTAGGGAGTTTTTCTTTCCAACCAGGTGCTAACTGACTCTGCTGGGATTGGCTTTTTATTAAAAAGTCTTTGAACTGAAGTAGCTCTTTTTGCTCATACATCTCCATGAGAAAAGTTCCAAGGTCTGTTTATCCTCTTTTGCCTCGGGGAGCATGGGCCCAGTGACTGAGGACCAGAAGCATCTCCTTGAAACTATTTTGATGTGCCTATCAGTTGTAGCATTAGAAACATTCAAAAGCAACTATGTACAAATAGCACCAAGATGAAATATTTGGAGTGGGTCTGATGGAAATATTTTTTCTGCATCAGATCATTATGAAAAGATTCCAGTAATTTTAATCAGGGATCAACATCATCTCTCACAAAGGGAGGTTCACAAGCCATTCACCAGTTACACCTGTGCCTATAGAAAGGAGTCTGGTGCTTCTGCAAGCATGAGTTTCACAGGAAGAATATGTAAGCCTGGATTTAAATGAATGAGTTCTATATGGAGATGGACTTGTCTCAAGGCTGCACTGTAGTATGTTCTTAGCCCCCCAAGCACACTGCACACTGTGTGCTTTCTGCTCCCATCCCACCACCCTTCATACCTTGCCTACCTCTAGAGTGTTACTCTGTCTTCACTCACAGTTCAAACAGCTCCTCCTCTGTGAGGTCCTCCTACCTTACCCAGATAGAGGGCATGTGACTCTCCTCAGTTGAGTGGCCTTTGCCCAGGTCTCATGGAACACCTCAATTTGTAGATGGTCCCCACCTGCTCTGACCATCTCCCGCCAGACCCCATGTGCCACCAGATGGGGCCGTATTATGTTCATCTTCACGTCTCCAACCAAATTATTAGACAATAACACCAGCCAGTCGTGCCTCATACATCTGCAGTGACCAGGCCGGGCCCTGCAGTGAGATTAAAGGAGATCCCTAAAGGCTGAAATCCCAAAGGAGAGAGTCAGTCACATCATCCATAAATGGGAAGGCTCAACCCTGGAATTGCTCTTCCCAGGAATACCTGGTCTTCTTGCTCATCCCCTCCTGCCTCTCCAAATCACTGCCTCCTCATCCTTCTCCATGTTCACTGCAGCTACTCATTCCTAACAGCCATTCCTCCAGGATCCCAAGAGCAGTTCTCACTCATGAAACTGCCAACCTTCAGTGCTAGAAGGGGCCTCACAAATGACCTGGCCTGGGGGCTTCACACTGTGTCACACAAAACAACACACAGAGCTTGACGAACTGTTCTGAATAAGCTTGGCTTGAGGCCACCCCAACTTCCCCCCTTTACATTCAGAGCAGGTAAACTTGGGATTTGACTTGAAATTACTGTACACTTGACTCCCACAAGAAATACATTTTAAAATAGGACTCTCCTGGCAAAACAAGATTGAAAACCTTGAGGACTAGAAAGGAAGGTGACTTGCCCAAGGTCATTAGATCAGGAAGTGTCAAGCTGGAGGCTAAACCTGGACCTTTTAGCTGCCCACCCAGCCCACTCCTGGTCACCTGGTCTCTGGCAGCATCAGCAAGCCTTTCCAAAGACAGTTGTTCTTCAGGACTCTGCTCAAAGCACTTCCTTTAAGTTATGGAGCAAATGGCCAGAGGCCCCTACAGATGGAAACAGGTGTTATTTACATGTCCAGGTGAAGCAGATGCATAAATGACTCTTCCCCCCGACCATGTGGCCATCTAATCACACTGCTGCTCAAATCCTTCCAGAAGTTCTTAATGCAGTCAAAGTCCAGGAAGAATGCTCCTGTGAACTGGGTAGGGCCAATGGGATGAGAACTCATGGGAGTTAGAGACCTGAAAATCATATCTTTATAAAAACACTGGCTCCCACCTACCCCTGCTCATCAACTCTTAATGGAACACAAAGCCCCTGGGAGCAAAGTCCACCAGGGAGTCTATCAGAACTGACCGAACTGGAGTAAGGGCTGCTCATCAGCTTTCCAGAAGGAATTAGTGTCCCTGAGGAGGGACCAAGTGGGTTCCTAGTTGATCTAAACATCCAAGGGATATGAAAGAGGATAAGAAGGTCATGACCACCAAAATTAAGGTGCATTCTTTATCCTGACAATACACACGGTATTGTGATTCCATAATACTTAGTGAGTGCTGTGCCCAAGCAAAGACCAGGAATACAGTGAGCACACTGTGAAAATGTAAGCCAGACCCAACAACACTATGAGGTAGGAAATATTACTATCTTACTTTACCCCCAAGTGCCTAGCACAGTGCCTAGCACCAGCCGCTCAAAAATCAAGCCCTAAAGAAAGAGTAAGTAAGGAACAAGTGCAGCATCACACACATGGTTTCAAACCCAGGTAATATTCCACAGATTCCAGAATGAACCACAAAACTGAGTAAAGAGACCTTTAAATAACAGGGAGGAGAAGAGGGTGAGAGCCTACCAGATCTGTGTAGATCCAGAGACCTTTAATCAGTACTAGGAGGGGGTATGTCCCATCCTACAAGATCCCTTTTAGCAATCATTCAGTCACCCTACAGATAACCATTTCCCACCTACCACCAGGCACCACTCTAGAAGCTAGCTTTGCAGCAGTGAGCACTTGGTCATAGTCTGTGCATTCTTGGAGGGAAGTCTGACAGTCCATCTCATGCCTCACACTAGTGGTAGAAGAGACCACCAGCAGTGACTAAAGTCACTCCCCCCCAATGACTTTGTGTCCATATCTCCCTGGCTCCTGCAGTTAAGCTGCTCTCTTCACTTGGTTTCCTTTCAAAAGCCTCTTGTCACCTGCTACCCCTGATACATTCTTGGAGGGAAGTCTGACAGTCCATCTCATGCCTCACACTAGTGGTAGAAGAGACCACCAGCAGTGACTAAAGTCACCCCCCCCAATGACTTTGTGTCCATATCTCCCTGGCTCCTGCAGTTAAGCTGCTCTCTTCACTTGGTTTCCTTTCAAAAGCCTCTTGTCACCTGCTACCCCTGATACATCATCACCAGATCTGGTTGGTTGCTGAAGGCAAATATGCAGTCTTGATCAGTCCAGCCTGGTGTCTCACTCAGTAAGTGCTCCTGACACTCTACCAATAGGAACTAATGAAGGAATCTGTCAGGGCAGCATCCCCAGAGGGGCAGGAGACAGCATGTAGTAACAGACCTCCCGGTAGGGACCGAATTATAAATATATCAACCAGCTTGTGCTCATCCATGCATCCATTCATCTAACAACAAATATTATTGAGTGGTTATTATGAACTAGGCATTGTTTTAGCACTTGGAATATATGACTGCTTAAAATAGATGACTCTCTTACAGTTTCAAACTAGTGGAAAGTAAAAGTAAGCAGTAAATCTAGTAAATTAGTGATAAATGAATGGGGACAAAGAGAAAAATGGAACAGAATCCTGAGGAAACATGAGGTTAATAAGGTAGGGAATAAAGTCCAGTACTAAGGGAGGGGTCAGAGTAGAAGCAATGTGAAGATGCAGCTTGTACAGAAATTTGAAGATGAGGGATTTGGCCAGAAAGATATGAGGGAGAAGAGTATTCCCGGAAGCCAGAACACAGAGCAAAGACCAGCAGCAAGAGGGTGCCCAGGCCAACACGAAGAGGGTGCTGGCATGTCTATGGAAGAGCAGAGGTCAACGCAAATAGAGTGAAAGGAATTGGTTGGGGAGAAACAGTAGGAGATGAGGTCAAAGGGGTAGCAAGAGTCAGAGCTTCATGCAGGACCTGTAAGTTATGAAGAGTTTCCCTTTTACCTAAGGCAATGGGAACCTTCTAAAGGTCAAGGAAGTGACAGGAGATTTTAAAAATATATTACACTGTAGGGGATATGGATGAATCCTGAAAATGGGCCGAAACTTCTAGTTGCAGTAAAGATGCTAGAAATTGGTTAGACGCTGGATGTATTTTGGAAGCAGACAGGTTAGGAATTGCTAATCGATTGATGGATTAGAGACAGGGAAGAGTAATGAGAGCTCCCAGATTTTCAGTCTGAGCAATTGTAAAGATTGGGTTGCTTAAAAAGAAATGGAACAAAACACCCTGAAACAAGTTTCAAGTGTCCACCTTTGTGCACATTTGAGTTTGCAATGTCTGCTGGCTAACAGGTGGAACGGTTGGGAAGGCAGCTGGATAGATGAGTGTGAAGTTCCGAGAAGAGGTCTGGGCCCTGGAGTTGGGAGTTGGTACATGCAGGGGATAATTAGAAGCACCAGAATTTTAAAATCTTAAGATAGAGGAGTATGGTATTGAAGAATAAAAGAGGTCTACAAACCTCACTGGGGGAGGAACCAACAACACAGTCTGAGGAGAGATGAGTGACATGAGAGGTTTTATTCTATAAATCAGTGAGGGGGTGGGGGTGGGGAATGTGAACAGAGAAAGGGGGAGTGGTGACCGTGTCAAACACTGCTGACACACACAGTGTCAACTGAGCACTGACCACTGGATTTGCAAAAGGGGCCACCCAGGCCCTCAAAAGGAGCAGATTTCAACAGATTTGTGGAGGCAGAGCAGCCTTATTAGAGAGGGTTTGTAGGAAATAAGAAGAAGGAAAGCAAACTTTTGAAAAGATACTTGGTGGAAGAGTGGTATGAGGAGAAATTTTTATTTTCTTTGACCTTTTTAAAATGAGAGGAGCAAGCTTGCTGGTATGCTGACTGAAAGATTCCAAGAGAAGAGAGAATAGCAATTTATGAGGAAGTGAAAGGGAAGAATCATTGGTGACGTGAACTGGAGAGGAGATGGACCCACATAGAGTGGGTGTACACAAAGCACGGACAGTTGATCGACAGTATAGGCGTGGGTGTGGTAGTGATAGGTGTGGTTGTGATGGTGACGGGCATTGATGTGGTGACAGGCATGGATGTGGTAGTGATAGGCATGGATGTAGCATTGGTGACAGGTGTGAATGTGGAAGTGACAGGCATGGATGTGGTGGTGACAGGTGTGGACATATTGGTGGTGAGAGGTGTGGATGTTGTGGTGACAGGTATGGATATAGTGGTGGTGATCTTTGGAAGTTCCTGTCCATCTGCTTCAGTTTTCTCAAAATCTGAAGACTTGAGGAGACAGGAAGACATTTCTTAGACAAGAGAAAATGACTCAAGTGGATAAATATAGCATGATTCCCTGAAGCAGGAAAGCCCACTTATGTTCACTGGTCCTGCGTGTCATGACCAGTTCTCATGGTATGTGGTTTTCTCCAGCCTCCTTCAGCTGTCTGGGTTGGAGCTAACCAAGGCTGGACATGCAGGGGACAGATATCTGGTCACTGTTGTCAGGAGATTCAGGTATCATACAAGAGAGATGTTGAAACCTCATGCCAGCCTGTCCCCCAAATCCCCTTACTCATTTAGAGGAGACTCTAAAAGCAACAGACTTCCAATCCAAGGAACTGCTTTTGAATCTAAAGGGCACAGCATTCTACTAGTTTGTGTCCCACACATTGCCTCTAGGGAAATCTACAGGAAGTGAAAGCAAGCCAGGCTCCTAGACTTGCTGTGGTGAGCAGAGATCACCGGGTGTCTGATCCCAAGTTGACTCATGTGCCTTCCCTGCCTACAAAGAGCCTGGTCTTTCTGCTCGTGCTCTGGACTTCCAGGGGAGCTTTCTCTTCCCGGGGCCTCCTCCTCTGTGGGGTAACTGACCTTGAGTCACTTAGGAGATACCTGTCTCTAGTCTGAGAGAGTATCCGTGGCCTACTGAGTGGGGAAACTCAGAACTTCAGGCGTAGCATCTCTCTGCTAGGCCAATAGAAAATTGTGAACAGGTGACCCGTCAGGTGCTGGGGACCAAGACGTTGCGAAGGAGGAGGAAGAAACAGCAGGAGGAAGGGAGCTCTCATCCTCACTGTTTTGTTTTTGTTACCGTCAACCCATCGTCTTTGCATGAGATTTCAAACCAGTATTACGAGAAATTTTTAATTAAAATATTTTAATAAAACAATTTGACTCGACCTCCAAAAATTAAAAATTAATGTAAGAGAAGTACCCATCAAGGTACTATCTTAATGATCATAACGATGAGTTTTCTAACTTGATTCTTGCACTTTCTAATATGTTTTAGGCTGAAAGTAAAAGATCAGCTGGGATTCCAGCATTTCCTAGGTTTTTTATTACACTTCTAGAGCACAGGGTTACCAACACAAAGGAATAGCAGAAAAGCCATTCCCAACTTTCTGAATCACTTAAAACAAGGCAGTATTGAAATAGTCACTGTGTCACAGCAAAAACAACTGTAGAAAGCTCTTTAACTGCATCTCTCTAGGCAGTTGTTTCCTTCTTCTCTCCCTTCCAAATCCACTCTAGTTTTCTAATCTAATTCTGCCTGATCCGTTTTAATAAGAATTCATTGAAAGGGTTAAAGACTTACTTGTTTCGGTTTCTTTTTCTAAACAGAAAAAGCAATAAACATCACCAAGAATGTACCCAGAGTAGATATTCTCTCTGATGCATTAACAAAAGCAATCGATATAAATTACGTTTGTCAAGGAACATAACTTAGCGAAGCTACGCCTCTGAGTGGGGAATGGGCAATGACCAAGAGTCCCTTTTCCAGGCAAAACGTGCCACCTTGTGGAGCAGGACAGAACTGCAGTCACACACACACACACACACACACACACACACACACACCCCCAAAAAAAGCTCAAGTCCACTTGCAGCGTTCCACCTCCACAAGGAAATATTCTGAGTTGAATCCAATTGTCCAAACGTAGCTAAAAGTTCCTGGAAACAAAGATCAGTGGGAAACCAAGAGGCCCCATTAGATACTTTTATTTGTTGGGAGCAGAGGAAATCTCTGAACCCCTTTCAAATCCTCCAGGAGGCATAGCAGACAGTTCCCAGCAGCCATCCATCACGGTGGAGGAATGGTGCCAAGAGGACTGGGCCAAAGTATGCAGTCACCCAGTCGACAGAAAACTGTTGTGCAAAACCATTGACCACCAGACAACTAGACCTGGGTGACCTGGGAAGGATGACACTTGCCACCATGATTGGAAGAATGAGGGTGATGTGTAGGTGCAGGGAGGCATGGACTCTCTCAAAAGTACCCTGGTCCTCTCCCACAGGCGCTGCAACAGAACTGCACGCCCTGGAGGCTTGTCCTTCTTTTTCCCACCCACAGAGCCTCTTGAAGGCAGGGACTGTGTCTGAAGGCAAGGACTGTCTCTTTCACCGAGAGAAAACACTGAGTCTAGTGCGGAGCCTAAAAATGGCAGGTGTGCACTAACTGTTCGGTTCCTGAAGAGGAGGAAAGGGGACAGGGAGGGAGAGAGCTGCCAAGGAACAGAGGAAAGGAGAGAGCAGAAACAAGAACATTCCAAGTGAATGGTGACAAAGGCTTTGGTCAGGTGATTTCCATTAAAGTTCTGGACCTGGCTAAGGCCCCAGGCCTGGCCACAGCCGCACTATTTTGGCCAGGGGGCCGCAACCCCACTTCTGTGGGCTCAGCCACCTCTCTGCTTTTGTGTGGTGGGTGGGGAGTGGCCGTCTGACCAGGTGGGCTCAGGGGCAGGGGGGGAGGGGCGGACTATAAAGGCGTCCCTTCTCTTTCACTCTTACATCACTTAGTCCTCAGAAGGAATGAGAAGAGAACTAATAATACATAGAATGGAT
The DNA here is from genome assembly GCA_004024945.1 of Uropsilus gracilis. NCBI lineage: Eukaryota > Metazoa > Chordata > Mammalia > Eulipotyphla > Talpidae > Uropsilus > Uropsilus gracilis. The sequence goes on from PVHY01014965.1 coordinate 17,984, forward strand.
AGAATTGATGAGGGACCAGAGCAAACTTCTGCGCACACAAAGGAACGGAACGCAGGAGAAGGAACGGTGAGAAAGACAACATATAATGGACTGGAGAAATGATCATAGACATCACTTGTCACAGAGTCACACCTAAGGCCACATAATGAGTGCATGAGCCAAAATCTAAGGACTGATACCCAACATAAGAAAGCAAGGTGCCCCTCCCCATTCCATGGGAGAGGAGGGTCACAGAGATGGGAACTTAGCCCCACACAAAACTACAATCTGAAGTAGAAGAAACGACCTGCAAAAGTTTCAGCAGATGCCTTTCACGAGTATCTTCTATAATGAATGGAATTGCTTGAAGACAGTCAACAATGAGAAGACACTCCAAATGAGAACGAACTGCTTTCCAGTGCAGAGATAAGACTGAGCATCTACCAACACGGCTTGTTGTATTCTAGGATCACAGTCCCTCCCCAAGAAAAGGACATTGCCACAGAAAACGAAGAGACCAAAAGACTCAACATAGATCAAAAAACAAGGAGGGGCCTGAGTGAAGAGAGGGGTCATCAATGGGTGGGGAAGGCTTTCCGATAACCATTTGCTGATACTGTATAAAATCTAAAGAATGAATAAAATTTTTTAAATAAATAAATAATAAAAGACTTTGCTCTCAACACATGCAAATAGCCCAGCCAGTCCTGCTTCTTCACCAGGGAGCCAGGGAAATCAGGAACACTTCCGCCTGGACATTTGCTTCCATTAGAAATGAGTGGAGACTTAAAAGAAATCATATTAGCAGAAACAAGTCAGAAAGAAAAAGACAGGAACCAAATGGTTTCACTAATATATGGAACATAGGAAAAACAAGCAAAAGACCAGGAGGAAAAAGTCAAAACAAGATAAGAACCAAACTAAAGTACACAACTGGGGGAGGGGGTTGTGGAGATGGGAGGGGAACGGTCAGGGAGGGAAGGAGGTAGGTGATCCCTGGGGAAAACAAAGATGTGTATATTACTTAATTAATAAAAAAGGAATGAGTGTAGAATGTTGCTTTTTAATTTTCTTTTCATTTTCAATATCTTTTACTTTCACCCAACAGAATGTATAAATTGCTTAAAATAATGAATGTCTTTCACACAGCAAATCTTTCACTGAAATTCACTGTTATGAGTATCCAGTTGACCCTTCCAGTATTTCTTCTTGCAAAAATAAACAAATGCATACACACATATATATTCATTTCCCCGCAGTTTTTGCACAAATGTTGACAAAATCTAAGTTACTCTTTTGCGTTTTGCTTTTCCTATTAATATATTCTGAAATTGGCTTGTGTCAGTTCTGAGAAATCTTGCCTATTTGTGCTTGGCGATCCCAGTGGTCCCTTATGTGAACACACTGCCATTTATCCAACTGGTCTCCTATGACAACCAGGCTTTGTCTATTTCCAACATTTTTTTATCACAAATGCTTGTGATGAATCACTTTCTGGATATATTGTTTTGCCTGATGATAAGACATTATCAGGGGAAATTACTAGAAGTGGGATTGCTGGTCAACAGTAATACAGTGGAATGCTGGTCCCCATCCATAGCGACTATCCCATTCTCTATAGCCCCCTGCACCATGAAAGACCACCTCCTTGCCCACACTCTTGCAACAATGTGCTGCTAGCTAAGCTTTACACATTTGCTGAATTGATAGGTGAGAAATAACTTGATGTGGCTTTAATTTGCATTCTTCTGACTGTGAAATCGAACATTTTTTGTTAAGTGTAGGTTGCGTTTACATGTGTTTTTCTGTGAAATGTCTGTTCATTTGTTCATTTTTCTACCAAGTTTCTGCTCCTTTACCATCCTTGATGTCTAAGTTTCTTAGGATAATTAGTTCAGTACCTATGAAATATACGGAAAAACTTTTCTCTCAGTTTTCCTTTGCTGTGGCAGTTTTTGACACTAAAAGGAATGTTTAAATTTTATGTAGTTCCACTTGTCGATATTTTTTATTATATCTGAATTGGCTTATGCTTTCAGCATAACATCATAGAGCAGTGGAGAATGCTCAACATATTGCCTTATCGATGACTTAGTGGGGAAGCCTCTGGTATTTACCCAATAAACTGCTATTAGATCCAAGGTCTAATGGTACACCTGGTAATATAATGGTGTGCACATACACACATCACATTATAGCACTCATTGTTACTCTTTAATTGTGCATTTTCATAAGGAATAGCTGTTGGAGTATGTTGAAGGCCTGTATCCATCATGAACATAAGTAAAAGGTTTTCCTATATTAATTAATATGATGAATTTTATTAATATATTTCCTAGTATTAAACTGTTGCTATAGTCTTGAAATAAATCTCATTTTTTCATCATGCATCCTTTTCCTAAGATGATATTAAATGCTTTTTGCTACCATTTAAGATTTTGGTTTCATTTCCGAAGAAACAACACTCAGCAGTCTCCTGCAGTATTAATATAGGACAGATTTATAAAAATAAATTTGAAAGTAATCCTTTTTAAGCAAAATAAATAAATTAATAAAATTGGTATGACATTGGTCTCCAAAGTTTTGATAGCAATCACCCTTGAAATCATCTGGGCTTGGCAAGTTTTCTTAATAGCATATTTCTTATATGACTTTCTATATTTCTTTGATGGAAATTAGTCTATTTAATAGTTTACCTCTATTGAAATCAATTTTAGTAAATTGTGTTTTCTTAGGCAATTATCTATTCCATCTAAGTTTTAAAATTTACTTGCAGGAAGTGAAGTATTAGTCTCTCTGTGATTGTGTGAGATAATGAGATATACATATTTAGTCTTCTTCCCATGTTCTTGCCACAACACCCCTAAGACACTTGGAATCTCCTAAGGGATACGCCAATCTTTCATATGTTAATGAGATGACTGGGGACTGGGAGCCCCTAGACAGCTTCAGAATGGGGCTGGTCACCCCAAGAAAGCCTTTGGATGGTTACAGCTGTGGTATTTTCAGTACCACCCCACCCCCCAAAACTCCAGGGAGAAGAGGGGCTGGAGATGGAGTTGGATCATCAGTTGCCAAACATTTAATCAATTGTGCCTGTGTAACCTCAACAATAGGGTGTAGGTAGCTTCTAGAGAAGTGAACGCATGGAGATGCTGGAAGAATAGTGCACCCAGAGAGGGCATGGACGCTCCCAGCCATCTTCAACCAAACCTTTCCCCAAGTCCTTCTTCCATGTGACTCCTAAATTGTCTTATCTATAATAAACCAGTAAGCATAAGTCTTCCTGGGTTCTATAAGTCAGTCTAATGAATTACCAAACCTCAGGAGAAGGACATGGGAATCTCTGAATTTATAGGCCTCTGTCAGGGGGCTCAGGATTTAAGATTGCCATCTGAAGTGGAATGGGGTATCAGTGCTGTGGAATTAAACCCTTAATCTGTGAGATCTGTGCCAACTCCAAGTAAGTAGTGGTCGAATTGAACTGAACACCCCATTGGTCAGACAGAAGTGCTGGAAGGCACGAAACAACTCAAAACATTTACAGTGTATATGGAATTTCCTGTTGTTTCCTCCTCATTTCTTATTTTGTGTATTTATGCATCCTCTCTCTTTTTTCCCCTGATTAACACATGGCTTATATAGTCAAAGACATAGCATTTTATTTCATTCATTCTTTCTCCTACTTTTCCATTTTCTACATATTAATTCCTGCTTTTATCTTCATTATTTCTCTTTTCTGCTTTGCTTTAATTTACTACACTACTTGTTTTATAGTTTTTTGAGCTTAGACTTTATTTAATTTCAGCCTTTCATTTACATTGATACACATATCTAAGGTGATGGCTATTGGTCTGTCATAAACTGTATTCTCAAAATTCTGACTGTTTACAATATGGTAATTTTTTATATTGAGATAATATTGACACATTAATCTCAAATGTTCAGCATGCTGATTCAATATTGTATTCAATATATATTGTATTCAATATATAATGTATATATTCAGCATATTCAATTGAATTCAGTATATTCAATATATTCCCGATATTGTGAAATGATGACAATTATCTAGTTAACATCCATCACTGTGCAGTTACATTTTCTCTTGTAATGAGAACTTTTAAGATTTACTCTTTAAGAATGTTTAATATACAAACAGTATTATTAATTAGAGTCAATATCCTGTGTATTGCATCCCATTATTTATTTATTTTATAACTGGAGAGTTCTACATTTTGATCTCCTTCACCCATTTTACCCACCCCTTTTTTGCCTTTCTCTGGCAACCACCAATTGACCTCTGTATATGATAACCTTTTAAGTAACAACTTTATTGGGATATAATTCACATACCATAAAATATATATCTTGGAGCAATACCCACAATCTAGTGGGTATTGACAAAAGTTCTATAAGCATCATCACTTCTAATTCCAGAAGGTAGGGATTTATAGACATTGGGCATTTCCTATAAATGAAATTAAATTGGCCTTTTATGTCTTGCTTCTTTCACATAGCAAAATGTTTCAAATATTTATCCCAGTTGTAGCATCTATCAGTACTACATTCCTTTTTATTGGCAAACGTTAATGCAGGGATATACTACACATTTTGTTTATCTCCTCATCAGATGATGGGCATTTGGGTTGTTTCCATGTTGGAAATATTATGGATAATGTTCCTTTAAACATTCATGTGCAAGTTTTTTGTGTGAATGTATGTTTTCAGCTCTTTTCAATGGATTCCTTATTTCAAATTCTAGCAGTGGAATTGTTGGGTCATAAGTTTTGTCTTCATTTAAATATTTGAGGCACTGCTAGATATTTTCCAAAGTGAACACACAATTTTATATTTGCAGCATCAATACATAAAGATCACACTTTTCCCACATCCTCACCTAACTCCAGTTATAGTCTGACTTTCAAATTAAGGTCACCCTAGTAGTTGTGATATGGTGTCTCTTTATGGTTTTGATTTACATCTTCCTAATGAATAATGATGGCAAGCATCTATCGATGTGCATTTAGGTGATTGTGTGTGTTTCTGTGGTGAAATTTCTACACAAACCTTTGTCCATTATTAAAAATTGGAGTATTTTTCTTTTCATTGTTGAGATGTTAGACTGCTATATATTCTGGATTCTCACATCAGATATTTAATTTGCAAATACTTTCTCCCATCCTATGAGCTGTCCTTTCAGTTGCTTAAAGATGCCCTTTGAAGCAGAAAAGTTGTTAAATTTTATAAGTCCTATTTATCTATTTTTTCTTTTGTTGTCTGTGCTTTTGATATCATGTCTAAGAAACAAGTGCTTAATTGAAGTTCGAGAAGATTACTCATATGTTTCCTCTATAAACTTGATAATTTTAGGTCTCACATTTAGGTCAATGATTCATTGTGAGCTATTTTTGTGAATGATGTAAGTATGAGGTTCAACTTTATTGTTTTCCATGTGGATATCTAGTTATCCTATTCCCATTCATTTAAAATGCTATTCTTTCTCCCCATTTAATTGTCTTGACTTTCTTGTCAAAAATCAATTGACCATAAATAGATGATTTTATTTATGGACTCTCAGTTATATTGTTAATCTACATGTTTATACTTACATAAATACCACACTGGTGTAATTTTGCAGCAAGTTTAGAAATTGAAAGATGTGAATCCTCCAAGATTTTTTTTCAAGACTGTTTTTTTTTTTAATTTGTCTGGATCCCTTGAGTAACCAAATGAATCTAAGGTTCATCTTGTCAATATCTGGAAGTGGGTGTATGGGGGGAAGCTGGCAAGGATTTTGACAAAGCAATTGTGTTCAATCTTCAATCTGTAGAGCAATTTTGAATGTTTTGTCATTTTAAGAGCACCAAGTCTTTTAATTAATATGGGATGTCTTTTCATTCATGTAGGGTATTCTTTAATCTCCTTAAGTATATTTTATATCTTATACTTTTTCTCAAAAATATACTTCTAATCATTTTATTCTTTTTGATGCAATTGTAAATGAAATCATTTTCTTCATTTAATATTTAGACTGTTCATTGCTAGAGTATACAAAAGCAATTAATTTTGTATAATGATTTCATTATTTTTCTGTGACTATTATAGAAAATTGCCATAAAGTTGGTACTTAAAGCAAATAAATTTTGGAATGAGGGGTTAAAAATATAAATTCATTATCTTAAAGTTATATAGGTCAGTTCTATAGGTGCAGCTCAGGTCTCATAATGCTAAAATCAAAGTACCACAGAATTAACATTCCTTTTGACACTCTTTGGGGGAAATTTATTTGCTTATCTTTTTTCAGTTTCTAGTTTCTTAGTTTCTACCCTCTTTTCCTCCTGCTCCAAAGCCAATAACATCATGTCTAACCCTTCTCTGATTCCATCACGTTGGATTACAGTGGGTTCACCCAATGATTACCTAAAGATAAGATCCTAGTGTTAATGGCAGAATGATCAGCAACCTTAATTCCATTTGACCCTGAAATTTCCATTGCTATGTAGTCTAACCCTATGCACAGGTTCTGGGGGTTCAGACAGGAACACCTTTGGAAATAGAATTATAATTCCACCGACTGTATTGAACTAACAACATACAGTGATCTTGTTAAACTTGTTAGTTGTAATGATTTTTCTTTGTATATTCTCTAGGACTTCCTTATATTAGATAATGTCATATATAAATAAATATGGCTAGGGTTTTTTAGGTCACATGGGAACTTCTATGCATTAACAGAAAAACATCACTTTGTAGTTAATTTTTATTGAAATAATATTGAATTATAAGATTGTATTAATTTCTGGTGTGCGTGATTTAAAACCAGTGGGTGTCCAAGTATTAAATCAAGTTCACTTCTGAAAACCCAGGTCTGTCCTTCACCATAGTTACCTTTGTTCCACTTTGCCCACTCTGTCCTTTCCCTCCTAGTCACTGATTAGTCTTGCAGCTCAAAAGCTTTTATTTGTTCATATTTTCTGAATATACCATGTGAATCATTATCTCTCCTCCCTGACTTATTTCACTAAGCACCAGTACCCTGTATGTTCATCCATGTTGGTGCACAAGGGAAGATTTCACCTTTCTTTATAATTGAATATTATTCTATTGTGTATGTATGCCACATCTTCTTTATCTGTTTGTTGTTATCTATGATTTTTCATTGATGACCTTTATCAGGTTGAGAAAGTTCCCCATTACTAGTTTGTTGAGTATGATATTTTTCCAATCATGAAAGAATGCTAGATTTGCCAAATGATTTTTCCATATATTGAAATTATCAAGGGAGTTTTATCCTTTATTTTTTGTTTGTAACAACAAATGTGTGTATATGGTTTTAGTATCAGGATAATGTTAGTTCTAGAATTGAATCTCTTAGTTCCACGTTCTGTTTCTTATTACACACACTGGAAGTTTGTCATGCTCTACCTATCAGTTGTGGTGTAGATGCAGTTACAATCATTTGCTCTCCCTCTTGCTCTGTAATTTTTGTAGAACATGTGGAAAAATTCTAATTGTAGCAGCCACCATTATCTTAACAGCACCTTGATTTCCTCAGAATGATTTTTTTAAGTCATTTTAACTTCTTCAAAACTTTTTCTGAAATTTCTTAACTTGGTTTCATTTATAAAAATGTGTTGTACTGCTATAGGATATATAAGAAAATTGTTATTAAGAGAATATATCCTTAGCTTTCTCACTGAAAGAGAATTTTTCCTCTTTTTTCTATTCTTTCTTTCCTTCTTGGTGTATCTATATGAGAAAGAAAATGAACAGAGACTTTTGTGGTCATCATTTCACAATACATGTAAATCAAACTGTCTTGGTGCATGCCTTAGACTTATATAGTGATGTATGGTGATTATTTCTCAATAAAACTGGGGGGAATATGTTGATTAGTAAAATGGGACATTACATAGAATGATTAAACTCAGTCATCTTCTAAGCCAGGGAAAAAGATTCCCACTTAATCTGGTTAAGAGATGTCTTCTGTATTTAGAATACAAGGAGGCCCCAAAGATCCCAAAGGAACCCTTTATATTTCCCTTTCTCCTCTTCTTTCTCCAACCCTCTAACCCTCCAAAAATCTTCCTTTTCATCACCATTATCAGTCAGTAGAAGCACAGATTCTACTTGCAATACAAATCAAATGAACAAGTGGCTCTTATATGTCTCCCTAGACTTATCCAATTTTATATATATTATTATTATATTATACATTATATATAATATAATTTATATAATATATAATATTTACATTATATATATTTATATTTTATATATATTATATATATTTATATATATATATATACTCTCCCTAGACTTATCCAATTATGTCCCAGGAAAGTCATCGACTTCTCTGGACTAGGTATTTTCACATATAAAGCTGGGATGGTTATCTTACCCCAGGAGACCTTGGAAAGCTCTTATGTAAATTGAAATTGCTTTAAAAAATAGAAAATGCTACTAAAATGTGAATAGTTTTATACAAGTCAGGGACAGACATATGGATATAACTGTAGCCTACATTTCACAAGATTAGTGACAATGTAGATGGAGAGTCATTCCAGGCAAAGGTGATAGGACACAAGAGGCAAGAGAATAAAGGAATAATTACCCTCACTATTGACTTGAACATCATCTGGGAATACTCTGTAAGTACCATGGAGACATATATATTGGGCTGGAATTGCAAAACCCTAAATTAGGTTCTTAATAGTTTCCTGAGGCAATAGTTTTATATCGGGCCATTTGGGGACCAAACTGAGAACAAAGATACCCTTGGCATCTTTAAAAAGATTTTTATTATTTCTTCTCCTTGCCATCTTTATTTATTCCAAGAATAGAAAATAAGAGTGAGAGAAGTCTATAGCCTCTTTACCAGTTCTTGCTACTAACTCTTTTCTGGACTCCTAAGCAAATGAACAGCAAGAGTGGCTTTTTTTAGAATTCCAAGAAAGAAGTTCTAAAAGCTGCTCACAATTTCTCACAATAGTTGTTTGAGGATTTTATCTACTTAGTTTTTAAATCTGATCTGCAATTTGACTGTCAGAAACCTTTTTTCCTGGCACTCCCTATAGGTGTTTGGGGTTCCCAGGGAGAACCCCATCTTCTTCATCTTCTTAGTATTCTAGAACACCCTAACTTAACAGATAGTTTTTATCTAGTTTCATATAAAACAGATAGTTTTATGTAGTCGTAGATATATATCCTCTGGAAAACATCTTACCATCTAGTTTATGGTTAGAACTTAAGTCCTCTTCTCTGTTATCATGTTATGAAGTTCACAAACAAGGATTTATGCTGTATGTTATATGCATATGGCATACCCAGAACATGCTGTGCTCAATTTTCATGGTTAATGGACACTGTTAATTACACCCAGTTCATATTTCTCCTTCTTGTTAATAGAATCCTATTTCATTTAAGTATCTGCCCTATATAATTCTTGGGAAGTTGATCCTATTGGCAGGGGTGGAGCCTACTCAGTCTCAATCAATTCCAGTAATTCCATTCCCTAATAATATTGGATTAGTAGCAGACACATGGTTTAGTTCCAGCCATGAAGATACATGATGGGACCTTTGCTGACGAAATAACAGTCTCACTCTCAAGAATGAAATGCAGAAAGCAATACCCCCTCTTGCCTTGTCTGAATGCACGGTCTGAATCTGTCCAGCCACTGTAACACACCCTGAGGATGAAACGAGATCTCTTGCTCTGTGCATTTATAGTTTTTGTTGTTATTGTTCATGTCAGTTAGAGAAGAATTTCTGTCCTTGCAACTAAAAGTATCTGAAACAATAAAGTAACATATTTTATCTCAAAATTTCCACACATAATCACCCCTACCCATGGAGAATGTCTCCTCATAACAAAAGATGTGTTGCAGATCTTCCTTACTCCACTTTGTACCACAAGGTATGCAAATTTTATACAAAAATAACAGTGTTATATACTTCAGAATATTTCAAGAGAACTCTTGTTTTAAAGGGTACACTTTGGGTGTATAACATCTCAGTTCTGAGAAGGTAGATGCTGTGCCTTTGACTTAATCTTTATTCTAGTTTCTTAACAAAGACTTGACATTAACAGGAGCTAACAGCCCTTGCCTAGCTTTTGAAGAAGAAACCAAATTGAGACTTCATCACCAGCTACTTTATGTGACTTTTCTCAAATAGTTACTTTAGGTTTGTCACTAGAGCCTATAATTCTAATAAACCAACCCAAGACTATTATCACAATGAAGATAAAAAGAAGCTAAAACTTAAAGACTGTTTAATTCCCCCATATATCACCGGAAAACCTGGCAATAAAGTTAAATTCAGTTAATTTTAAGTCATTGCCACAAGGGAGAACAGCACCTTGACTGACTCTCAGGCATATCTTAGAAGGGGATAGTCAGAAAATATTTTTTAAAGTTTGGTCTCTGGTTTTAAGTTGGTTAAGTTGGGTTTTTCAAAACAGAGAACTGATTGGGGAGATTTTGTCGTAAAAGTTAAGACATGATGAATATGCAAAGATGGACTCCTGAAGAAAGTCTTAATAGGGCGATTCTTATTTGATAAGTGGATAGTATGCCCAGGGGAGCAGTCAATTGGAGAGAGAGAGAGGGAGGGAGGGAGGGAGGGAGAAAGGAGAGAGAGAGAGAGAGAGAGAGAGAGAGAGAGAGAGAGAGAGAGAGAGAGAGAATAGTGAAGTAATTTACAGATTTGTGTATTAAATTTCCCAGGAAAGTTTTCCTGTAACAAACAGCTTAGTCATGTTGACATAAGTGGTCTCAGGTTGTTACAAAAGATCATGTATCTTGGGAAGCAAGAAAGATTTGAATTCAGAGGCAATGGAGGAAACACACACATCTCCTGTGGTGTTTGCCCAACCTCTCCACTACATCCTATCCTTGTGTTTTAGTTTCTTTTTAAGGGTAGTCAGTCCTTAAGTAAATGTTAATAAGCTCTAGCTATATGCAGGATTCCTTGTTAGACATTTCATAGCAAACCTTGGTACATGCCTGCATGACCTCAGGCAAGTCTCAATTTCTCTGAGACTTCATTTCTACAGCTAGAAACACGAACACTACATTGCAGAGTTGGTATGTGGATTAAAGTACTTGATGAAGGCAGAATGAACTTAATGTGATTCTTGAAATTGTCTAACAAATACTGGTTTCCTTTTCCTTTCTTCAAGGAATTGATGAAATTTTTGCAGTTAAGAATAACATAATTGAAAGGTTGTAACAAAACATGAGCTTACACAAGATAACAAATGAGAATTGAGTCAGATATGAACAGGAGACAATAAAATTTGGAGGCCATGGTGAGTTGGAGCTGTTACAAAAGACTTCATGAGAGAGGCGGAGTGCCAATGCCAGGCTTGAAAGATATCTTTGTTTTCATTTCTGATTCTTACTGAAATGAGTCCAAGACAGTGTTTTCTTCAGTCTCAAATCCTCAGGTATTGCAGTTATTACCCATGTGTGATGGTGGGATACTTTATTTCCCCTCAGGAATTCACTATAGCAAAGACCACCATCTCTGAGCATATCCCGTATGGATTTTGAACAATTCAATTCTAAGTGAGTGAAAGAAAAATTAAATTCCTACTCTACACCCATCAACACATGTTCTAGCCTGCATCTTCACAGCACAATCTCACTGCTTGAGGAACTACCTCGGATAAAGGACTCTTGAGGAACCACCTCAGACAAAGGACTCTGCCTGTCTCCTGTGAACCACCAAATCCAATGAAAGACCCTGGCAGTCTATCTCTCTCTTTTGTTTCCTGCTATGGCATCAAATCTTCCAAAACCAAAGATGCTCTCAGATAATAGGTCTCCCAACTCAGAAGACAAAAAGAAAATGAAAGAGGTAAATTAAAACTCAGGGGTCAAGCATTTCCAGTCTAAGACAGTCATGGAATCTTTCCCCCACCCAAAGGTCCACTTTCCACTTAAGTAGCCCTGCTTATTAAATCTTCATCAGGAAACAAAGATGAGGGGCCAGTGAAGTCATTTGCTCTCTGCCCCAGATAGCATGGTTATCCCACTTCCTCTTTATCTTTCTCCAATGCTTAGAGACAGTTAATACTCCCTAAACCCGGGGATTACAAAGATGTGAAATTTATATATAAATAATTTAATTAATTAAAGTAAATAAATAAATAATAATAAAATTCCAGAGTAGAAAATTAAAAAAAAAAAATACTTCCTAAACCCACTGCCAAGTCTGGACTCCAACTTACCAGCACCCTTACAGGACTGATCCCTGAGTGAAGTAACACCCCTACTGGCAACTCCAACAGGGCCATGCTGATGCTTTTGTCCATGGTGGTGTCCACATCAGTCTAAAATCCTGAGGAAGCTGATGTTACATTCAACCGGGCTTAAGGGAGACCTACAACAGAGACCGGAATCCCCAGGCTGCCTTACTCTTGTCCTTCTATTCGTCTTAGAACAGATGCTTTTTTCATTAAACTGTCCGGAGGCATCTACCAAATCAAAGTTCACTGGAGGTAAGTCTTATAGATTCTCCCAATGGAGAGTAGGGGAGCAGAGACTAGTGCCCCGTATTGACAGAGAAGGAAATTTTATATATAGGACTGTTAGAAGAAAAGAAAGGAGAAAAACAAAGACATGTTAAGAGAATGTCTAATCTTCTAAATAATTTTGGGAAATGAATATTCTTAATTTCCATTTAATAATTGGCTAAGTTCATACAGTCAATGGCAAAATATACACAATAATTCACATCATTTCTAGAGTGCTTTCTACATTCACTGTTTCTCAAACTTGGGTTATTTAAGTTCTACTTCTGTCCTAGAAGTGTATTGTTACTTAAATGATACATTTACTCAAGTGAATTCCTTTATTTACTTAAATACATTATATATTTATGTATTGTATTTCATTAAATAAATGTAAATATACTAGATTTAAGAGGCATCAAGTTTCTTTGGTAAAAGAGACATTGTATTTCTTTGATACACAAAAGAGTTTGTGATAAATTATCACAAATAGAAGCTAACACTGAAGATCAATATAGCAAAAATGAAATTATGTCATCACTTTCTACCTAATGTTTTCTGCCTAACAGATCTGTGCCCCGAACCTCCTCTTCCATTCGTCAGAAAGAAACTTCTCCAGTAAAGAGACATATTGACACTATCAAACTAAGCTCAAAGTAATTGGAAGTACTGGCAGAGAAGTAAACAAGGAGCATCTTTCTTTGTATGTTATGCAGTTTAATAACATGCCTGTCCACTCCTAAAACTGTCACAGTAACAGCAGGGGGCACCCCAAGTTAGAGAGAAACTTGTTCATCATGCTGTTTCCAGGTGTGGGAGTGGCTGTTGGCTGATTACCACTCAAAGGCACACAAAGCACAGTGGAACCTTTGGGGTCAGGGAGTATGTTCTGGACCTGGCTCAGAGCCATCTCTGTAGTCAGTTAATAGGAAATACTTATGGAAAGGAAAACTAGAAATGTTATCTGGCAAACAGCTATTACCTGGAGGGCTCAAATAATCCTCACCATTAATACCCTATTCCTGGTCCTTTATCAGGCTGCCTATCAGGGAAATTTTTGACATTCTGTGAATTAGATATAAGTAGTTTCCTATTGGCAGGTAGGATAGTCACCAGAGAAGTAAATCCTAGGTAGTGGGTGTGGGTGTGGGGTGTGGAGAGGGAGAGACTTTCTACAAGAAATTTTTGGTCACTTTTGGCAATTAAAAGAAAATATCCAAGTTGAAAGCAGCAAAGTTTTTGAAAGGATTTGAAACGTATATGTACAGTGAGTCACTCAGTAAGTATTAATTCATTAAGTGCATGAGTTATTTAATATGGTGCTGCACTGGCATGCCTCAGCCTAGATGGTGCCAGATGTTGGTCCCTTCATGCACCTGCTACCCCAAGGGTCAGGGTCGGAGGGGGGTGGTATGCAAAGCTGAGTTGTGTCTGGTTGCTCCAACAAAAAAATACTGTCCCTCAAACTTATAGTTATAAAATAAAGAAGTCCTGAAATATAATGTATACATGGTGATGATAGTTAATAGCATTATATTGCATATTAACAAAGAATAAATCTTAAAAGTTCTCATCAGAAGAAAAAATTGTAACCCTATACACTGATGGCATTAACTAGACTTCTTGTAGTGAACATCTTGCAATATAAATAAATATTGAATCATTTTGTACATTTGAAGCTAATATTGTATATATTCAATTAAAAATAGTATCCTTACAGAATGAACTTCTGAGAATATTATTCAAGAAATAAATCTGATATTCTTATCATTAAAAGATGTATTTAGTATCAGTAAAACCAAAAAGTGGAATATCATAGAGCAGGAACAATAATGGTTTGCTAAAAGCAACTTTACATTCAACCAATATTGCAGAGGAAGAAACAAGATAAGGAATATCACATTCTCTCACCCTTTATTTTTTCAATATACCTTTACACTTTTTATTACATTTGGATCAAAGATGGTATATCTTGGTATCATATATGTGAATTTTCAATTTTGTTTTTCCTCACAAAGTTTTGTATTTACAAATATGACAGTGCGCTTTGAATTCTTTGTGAAATGTGAAAAAATTCCAAATGGTACTCTGTCTTTAATGAACTTCAAGTCTAAATGGAACTAAATGACAAAAAGTAAACATTGTTTTCCAAGACTTTAAAATATTTTTAATGCTATAATACTAACCAATCAATTATGTAAAGATAAGCATATCATACAATATAATCTCTATTATTCTGTATAGTATAATAATATAAATGTGTACAAACATTTGATGTCTTGAAAAGAACACAAGCATTATTCTAAGAAGTATGCACTTCATAATTTATACACTTCATGAATGTATATAAATTATACTTCTCATATCCTCTCTCCTATGGGTCAGTCTATTTCCCTGTTGAATTCTGAGGATACTTATACCAAACTAACAAATTTCACAAATGTTATTACACATTTTATTCATAAAGTAGGATTCCTGCATACAAAGAATTTAAAGAGTTCTTTCACTCTAAGATACCTTTAGAATGCTCACTGTTTTATGAACGTAAGAATTAAAAGTAAATTGACGCATTTGCCAGGTGAATATACTAACATTAAATATGCTGCTAATCAATGTAAACACATGATCATTGATTTCTTAAGTCTCAACAATGCAGAAATGATATTGAAATCAGCTTGACCTTCAAAGGCCTCAGTCAATGCCAAGCAACAGATTTTAACAGAATCTTAAGGCTAAAGTTAACTTTTTATGCATCACAAGCTGTGACTGAGTTTTACTGTTTCACTTTTTTAGCCAAAAAACTAACAAACAAATAAAGGCATAAAACTTCATTTGAGCCCTTAAGTACCTGGCATTGGCGGAACTCCAATTTCATCGGCGCAGTTTGCTGATGAAGCCAGGGCAGTTTCACTCCCGTGACAGCAAAGCCAGCTTCCATGGGAGGAATCTGGCTTCATTTCTAAGCCAGCAGTCAAACCCTGACGCCCTCAGATCTTTGACGTGCAAGCTTTACAGCGGGAACATCCAGCATGCAATATACTAACTCAAGTTTTCAATCCAGGAAAACTTTCTTGATGGAATATGAGAGAGGAAAGTATTAAAAGCTAAATAATAAATGATTATTGGAGAAATGCAAATTAAACCACATGGGATATCATCTCACATCCGTAAGAATGGTAACTATCAAGAAGACAAGAAACCACCAATGCTTGCAAGGATGTGGTGGGAATGTAAGCTGCTGATGCAGTCACTGGAAAACAGCAAGAATATTCATCAAAAGACTAAAAATTTCATATGATCCAGCTATTCCATTTCTGGGAGTTTATGCCAGGAACACAAAGATATTGATATGAAAAGATGTCCTTATCCTCATGTTCACCATTGCATTATTTGCAATAGCTAACAACCAGCAAACACCTAACTGCCCAATTGAAGAATAAAGGATAAGAAGATGTGCTGTAGTTGCACAGTGGTTTAGTATTTGCTTATATGCCTGAAATTTATATAATGTTCTAAATCAATGTCATTTATATTTTTAAAAAAGGTAACTAATTTCTAGGAAAACTTGTCATAATGTCTAGCTGGCAGGAAATACTGAAAATGCTCAATATTCCCTTTCCTCTGCTCCTACCATCTCCTTCAATAAGAAGAAATAACTTGGGAAAGCATTTCTGGGAGATATCGTTAGAGGAAGGCAGAGGATATTTTGGGTCTAATATGAAGAAGCAATTACATTTATGATCTTCTTTAAAGGCATCATTATTTACAGTTTAGTGCGAGAGGACCTTCCACACTCCTGAGTTGCTGTTTGGCGGCACTGGTCCACACTCCCCTTCTAGCTGAGTCCACGGTCCTTTCTAAGGAAGCATGGGGCCCAGAACTAATAGCACAGAACGCCCATCCCTTCTCCCCATGACTGTCCAGAAGAAAAACAGAAAGCACCTTGAATAAAGAGGAATTCAGAAGAAACTTGGGGCAAAAGAGAGTGGTTTTGTGCTTTAGCTGGTTTAGTTGACAAATTGATCTATGGGTCAAATACAGTTAGCTGTCCATCATATATCCTATGATGTAAAAATGATTTTTGCTATTAAATAATCAAAATTATTTAAATAATACAATAAACATTTTAAAAAGAAATTTATATAACGTGAAAATTAAATGAAACTCAAATTTCAGTGTTCATAAATAAAGGACACACTACGCCCATCTGTTTACAAATTGGTCCTGACTGTTTTCAATCTATAATAGAGTCAATAATAGAATAGAGCCAAGAAGGTATTGTTTTCAAAACGATAAATGTTTACCATTTATGCTTTCACAGAAAGTTTACTGACTTACACTTCAGTGATGATGGGTTGACCTTACAGTATATTTTCTGTTGTTTTGCTTCTTTTTTCCTATCAACAGTTACCTATTGGACATAAGTATTAACCCTAGCTGTCCTCATACTGAAAGTGACTAGGGATCACTACTGCAAATTTAGGTCTGACAATGGAACAAAATGTTTCTGCCCAAACAAATTCAGGGTACAGGGACACTAGTTTCAGAGTCCCTCCATTTCCATGAGACTTTCAAATTGAATTACCTAACTCTGTCTAGTTAGATTCACAAGAAATGAATATGGAGAAAATTTACTTTGGGTCCCATCCAGAAACTTATTCTAGAAACAGATTATATTTTTAGCTAACTATGAAGTGGATACTTGCTAACATAAGCTTTCTGTTTTCTAATAATGAATGGCTGCCTCAAGTCACAGTGAACTCCCTGTCACTAGGGATATATATGTATATATATGTATATATATATATATATGTACACACACATATACATATATAGATATAAACATTTATTAGTGTTACAGTAGATGAGGTTTCTACCTGGGCAGGAGATTCTGATAACCTCTCTGGTCTACTCTGATCCAAAATCTTTTATTCTAAGATAAGACCCAGGAGCATTTTTCTGAAACTCTCCCAATGAAAATTTAATAACTCCAGGCGCACAAAGGCTCTTGTTCATCATTTACCTGTTGCTGCTGCCTGCTTCCCGAGCTTTCCATTAAGTTTGCGGAGAGTAGAAGATTTTGCTTCTGGGCTGCAATTTAATATGTGGCTAAAAGTGATATGAGGATCCTGCCATCAAGAGGGCTGTAGTCCAAGGAACAGGGAATGCTTTATTAGTTCCTCATCAATTAAGGAGGGAAACCTTCAGGCTCCAAACGGAGTTCTTGTCTCAGGGCGACAGAGAGAGATCATTTTGTCTTAGGGAGCAGAAATCCACTGAGGACAATGGCACCTCTGTTTCAAATAAAAAAAAAAAAGTAGAGGTGTCTTATCAGCTTTACACAGCTATTTCCAGTGCGGGAAAAAATCTCCTGTGAAGGAGGGGGTGACAAATAAGATGACTCTGGGGTTTTCTCCAGCTCCACATTCTTCCCACCTAGGTTCTGGCATTGCCAACTCTATGGGAACAGATGTGCCCCTTTTTCTATGAGGCATTTCTCATTAAAAATGTTATGAATGGTAGTGCCTTATAGACTCAACACATTGTTGCAGAAAGAGTTGAGAAACATAAGCCATGGCTGTTTGTGTATCCAGGGAAGGAAGAGGATAATGGATATTGTGGTGTCATAACATATAAAGGAAGTAGGGACTACAAGGAGATATTAGAAAATGAGGCTGGTGTCTGTCCAGGGAGAACCTGGTGTTCCAGGTTAGAAGCTCTGGTATCTGTCACAGAGCTGATAAAACGTTATGGAAAAGGGAAGTGATACAGATACAGTTCTGTCAGCTACCTACTGGGAAATATACTAAGTATCCCACAGACTTCTTTTTTTTTTTTTTTCTGAACCCTGATGAGTACGGTCATGAATTTTTTTTTCAGTATCTTTCTTTTATTTATTTTTTAATATATATATATATACATACATATAATCTCACATCTTTATATTCCCAGGGATTCACCACCCCCCACCATCCCCCACCATTCCCCACCTTTCCTCCCTGCCCCAAGATGTGTGCTTCAGGTTGGTGGTTAGCTTGTTTTGACTTTCCCTCATGGATTTTGTTTATTTTTTTTCCTATATCCCATGTATTAGTGAAACCATTTGGTTTCTGTCTTTTTCTTTTTGACTTGTTTTTGCTAAAATGGTTTCTTCTAAGTACATCCATGTTATCATAAAATCATCAAATTTGTCATTTTTAATTAATGAGTAATATTTCATTATATATATATTTAAAAAATATATATATATATATACCACATCTTTTTTTCATCCAGCCATCTGTTTTGGGGCATTTAGGTTGCTTCCAAGTCCTTGTAATTATAAATAGTGCTGCAGTAAATATCCGAACACAGGTGTCCCTTTGTACCCACATTGAGGTCTCTTTTGGGTAGATTCCAAGAGAGCAATTGCTGGGTCAAATGGTAGTTCCATTTTCATTAATTTGAGGGTCTTCCACACAGCTTTCCATAGTGGTTGGGCCAGTTTACATCCCACCAGCAATGTAAGAGTGTTCCTTTCTCTCCACATCCACGCCAGCACTTGCTGTTGCCCGTTCTTTGGATGTGAGCCATTCTCACTGGTGGAAGGTGGTATCTCATTGTGGTTTTGA
>PVHY01014966.1:0-37080 GCA_004024945.1 Uropsilus gracilis
GGGCTATTGAGGTGCCGTATGTTTCCTTGGAACAGAAAGGGAAAATTCCTTTGGCTCCTTGGCCCCCTCTCCTCCATCCCGACTCTCCATCCAGGAGGGGTGCTCTCTGTGCCACTAGCCCTGGTGTTGGGCCTATGCCCATGGAAACAGGGATCCCTGTGGATCTGCAGTGTAGGCACCTAGGATTTCACCTCTCTTCTCCTCCCCATGCCAAGTCAGACCTTTGGTGAGGGAGATGACACTGGGGCACTATATCCAGCCCCCTTTTTTCCTCTAAATTAATTATTTTAAACTGAGGTAATACTGGAGTATCCATCATGTATCTTCATCATAGTGTACCACCCACCCAAACACCCATTTTCTACCACTGTAGATCACTGTTATTCTTTCTTTGTTCTGTCCCCATCCTTACTTCACTACCCCTTTGGGTACTTCAGTTCTGTCATCCACTGTCAAGTGTTAATTTTTTGTTTGTCTTTATCTGACTATTAATTTAGTCACTCTATATTTCACATATTAGTGACACCATCTGGTATTTATCATTTTTCTTCTCAGTTCACTTAGCGTTATCCCTTCCAGCTCTATTCATGTTGCCACCAATAACCGGCCCCTTTTTTCTCGGAGCTGAGAGTCAAGATCCTGTGACCGTACTGTTCCAAAAGTTGGAAACCTATTTTACTCAGTTTTTAGGGGGTGCTACTGAATGATTATAATCTTGAGTGAATGCAGAATACCAATAAGTCTTTTAAAAAATAATTACTAATCTCAATATAGTGTGGAATCTATACTTTTCCCCTGCTTACTCTATTTCAAATATACAGACTGAGTGTGGAAAAGGGAAGTGATTTGCTCCGAGTTGCACAGCAATCAGCTACAGAACTCCAAGTAAAGTTCTTCAATATAGGCAGCCTTTATGGATTTTCACAGTTTAGCAATATTTTCCCATTCTAATTATGAACATTTCTTTTCAAAACTGGCATGATTTGTATGATAAATGAGGCTTCCCCTATTTACCTATCACTCATTTCACTGTCATTCAATATTTAATATAATTCTTACAATAACCATGTAATGTAATTACTATGCTCCCCACTCCCCGGTTTTCAGAATAAGAGAATGAATTTGAAAAGGGTTTTGGTACTCTCCTGAAGGCATATTGTAGGTAAAAGATGAAGGCTGATCTGGGCATGCAATTGTCAGGGCAATTTTTTTTTTTGAGACTAGGTCTTGCTTATTTTTGCCTGTGGAACCGCAGGCTCATGTTGCCTGAGGTATCACAGACTCAAGCAATCCCCAGCCTCAGCTTCCCAGGTAGCTGGGATTACAGGTGTGCGCCACCACACCCAGTTATGTTTTGGGACTAGGTCTCGCTACGTGCCTCTGGTGGGACTCAAATTGTGATCCCTGGCCCCGGCCGCAGCTTCCTAGGCTGCCACTTATAGGCATACGCCACCATGCCCGGCCTGTCAGGGCAATTCTTTAGTGTCTCTAGACCAATCTACTGAAGAGGCCTGGGCTGCGCATGGAACAACTGGTTGGCCTCCACTGAGCCCTGCAAGACAGGCTGTTCTCCTGGGCAGGGCAAACAATGAACACATTATATCGCTCAGGGTGGGAGACAGAGGGCTACTGTGGTGGTAAAGAGACTTTTCAGTGACAGCTGATGGCAAAGCACAAGCCACTCAAGCAGGGAGGCTGAAGAGGATGCAGCTGTAGCCCCTTGAGCAAGCGGGCAGGGGGCAAGGGCCCAGACAGTTTCTGTCATTACTGGTGGGCCCAGTTTCTACTCTGGCTCCCTTTGTTTTGGTTCCCACGAAAACCAACTTTGGAAAGCTGTCTCCTCCTGGATAAACGTCACCTGCCTTCCAGAGGAGACTGCTGAGGGGTACTGAAGACACCCACTTCCCACCTTGCCCTCTCATGTCCGCTGCATTGTGGCATTGCAGACTGTGAACATTCATCTTAAACAGAGCCAGTTCTCTCCTACTAATCCCTAGCACTCCAAACCCATAATTAGTCTTTTATGTACAATATTTATTTCTGAAAGAGTTTGTCTTGGCACGGAGCCTACCCCCTCCAAAGAATACATGTCTCAACAAATAGCCACTGCTCCTCTTCACCTTGCTACTTGCTAGCTTGTTTACCCTGCCCCCCACCCTGGCCCCTGGGGATGCCACCTACATGGAAGAATGGAACAGGCTGCAGTGGAAACTGGGTTTGCCTGACTTTTACATGTACCTGCGGCATCACCAAAACTCTCCAAGGTCCTTACCCAGAGCCCAGACAGTCTCTGGCCTTGGGCTTTTCCAAGTACCCTGAGGACAGAACAGCAATCATCATCTTTGAAGTCATCTCTGAAATCCTGTTCATCCTTCATCAGCTGAGAGGTCCCAAGGAATACCTTTGGAATCCTGTGTGCAAGCCTATCTGGGATGCCAGTCCTTATGTTCTTCTCAGCAGTCTTCCTCCACCCCAGAAAGAGTCCTGTCTCTTTACCTTAAGACTTGATGTGGTAGCAAAATGCAACATGTTACTTTAGACTCTGGCATTAACTGATAGATGACTTTGGCTGGTACTCTTATTGCTCTTGGCCTCCGTTTCTGCATGCATATGATGATCAGGTTGGCCTAGGTGAGTCCTGAGAGTGGTTAATGCAAACTCCTGTGTGTATGTGGTATGTGTGTGTGTTTCAGCTTTATGTCTGCTTCCATGGGCAGGTCCCCAGTCTAGGCTCCCTCCCATGACCCCTAAAAAAGTTCTAGATAGGTTCCATCCTATCTGCATACCCTTATGACCACAACAACTGGAGCTATACTTTTAGCAATTCCACTTACTCCACTTGTGGACTCTTCAGTCCCTAAAGTTCCAGGGCATTTTCCTGACACTCATTCAAAGCTCTCCATACTCAGAGTTGGAGAAAAGTTCAGGACATCCATTTCTGAGGTACCCTGGATATTTCTGACTTAGGAAATGTCAAAATACAGTATCACAAATTGTGGTACCTTTGAACTACTTATCTTTAACAACTAAACATTTTAATACACATCACACAAAGGCAATGCAATATGTTTCATTCACGAGGTAATTAGAGGATTGATAAGGTCTACACTGGAGAGCTATTCTGAATGAAAGTTTGAACCTAATGCCCTTCTGACCTTACCTTCCTCCTCCTCTATCCACTACTCATGATGGACCCTGACAATGGATAATACCAGCTGAGAGAATCCCAAATTTGGAAAGTGCCCTTGAATTACCTATGTGGGGCAAAGGTAGTCCCTAGGGTAGGCCCTAGGCTGGCATTTGGGAACACTGGACAAGCTCCCCTTACTTGTGTGTTAGTTTTCTGCTTAGATGGGCCAGATCGTTGTCTTGTATTGCTCCATAGGCACCTCAGCTCCTGGTCCGAGGCCAATAACCTGGCAGATTCTCAGGTAGTGTTGGTTTCATGGCTGAGGACCACGGTGGAAATGTGTTTATGTCTGCCTGTTTCCTCACTCCATTCAGGGACACCACAGAAGTTCCACAGAAAGATACTCTGAGTCTTTAAGACCCTGAAATTCCTTTTCTTCCATCTCTACTGACCCTGCTGCTCTAGTCCTCTCTGCTGACATAGCTCTGCTGTTGGGCTACCTGGCTTCTGTGTCAGCTCTTTTTTGTCCTTGCCCAGAGGGCTCTACAGACCCAATTAAGAGGAGACTGGGAGTACACTGGATTTCTTTTGTCTGATTTTCTTTGACCCACACTGCTTTCTTTGCTGCCCTGTGGGCACACAAATAGGTATTCAAATGAAACATGCCCAGACTTGAGAGTTAAGAACTTCGAGGAATTTCTCTGTTCTTGCTGCAGCAGGGAACCTAGGGTGAGATGTTTGCCCATTTTGCACCTTGATTACCTCATCTACAGAGCAGGTATCATAAAATAATGAAAAATTTAACTCTGCTCTTGCTGGAACTTGGCATGTTCGCCTGCTCACTGGCATTCCACAGGACACCCAAAGCATGGTATCTTAGGGGGAAGTTATGTCATGAATGATGAGCAATACAGTTGGGAATAAGGAATAGATCACTAGATCGAAGGTCAGAAGGTCCAAAGTTAGGTCTCCTTAGGAAAACTACTCAAGTTTTCCGGTACCAATTTCTTCCTTTGCAACAAGGTGTTTCAAAAAATTCATTCATCAATTAATTTTTTTCTATTGATAATGTTGGCTTACAACACTGTATGTATTAAGGGTACAGTTTCACACCTCTAAAAATGTATGTTATCACACCGTGCCCATCAGGAGGGCCCCAACAATCCTGTGGCACAGTCCACTGACCCACTGCTCCCTTTTAAGAAGTAAGGGCTTCAAAGTCAGGTAGTCTGGAGTGAAGCAGCAGCTCAACCACTTACACTTACTACCAACATGACCTGATCTAGTCAACAGAACAAATACCTCTCAGGGAAATCAAATGGAGACACTGAAAGCAGCTACCTTATAAGGTAGTTATGAGGATTAAGTGGCATAGCATAGCTAATATACATAAGGAATTTAAGCTAGGGTCTGTCACATAGTAGGTGCTGTAGAAGTATCAGCTATTGCTGCTACTATTCTGACGAAAAGGAAGATGTTGGGCAGGATATTTGCTGGCTTAGCTATCTTTCATGTTTGTTCTTGAGAACTAATGAGCTAAATGTGAGAAAATGGTTTTGGAAGATAAAAACGCTCTTCAAATGTGAGGAGGGATTGAAATGAAGGTGAAGTGTTTATACCTTCTCACTTAGTGCCAAGAGGTTGAACTGGAGTCTATGAAGTTGCTCAGTGCTGGCATGAGTGGTTTCTGCCTTGCTATTGTGATAACCAGCCCCTCCTGACAGGTTGAATTGGAAGAGGGATTAAAGAACTTTCTCCCTTTGCCAACACTACTTCTACACCAAAGCAGAGGTGTAGCCAGTTTCCAGACATACTTTGCATTTGCCCTACTGGTCTGGTTCTTAGGTTTTAGTGGCTAAGCATCCTGGGGCACCATTTCAGGTTTTAGGATGTGCTAGAGCTCAAGAGGTATGTGAGGATTCCCTGCTTTGAACAGTCTTTAACTTCTGCATACAAAGACACACTGTTTCACTGTGGCCATTGAATAGACTTGGCCTAGCCCAAGAAGGATGTGTATTTTTGGCTGTGAGCTTCTCTTCAGTGTCATCTTCAGAGGATTGATCATCTTTATCTGCTGTTCATAAGACAATATTCAGTTTCTATGTGCCAAGTTTCTTTTATTACATTAGTCTTCACAAAAACAAACATTCAGTTGATAATTTACAATATCCATTTTCCAAATGAGGAAATGAGATCTAGAGGTGTAAAGTAAATTGATCATGGTCAAACAAGTAGATGTTTTTGTTCTTAAGCCCACATCTGTCTGACTCTGAAGACTGTGCCCTTAACCTCTATATAAGAGAAAGGCCACTCCACCTAGAACCTTCCTATGGCAGTATACGCTGCACCCTGGTTTCAAGACAGCCAAGCTGTGACTCAAGGAAATATCTCAGATAGGAAGCCAGCTGCCAACCACTGTGATAGCCTCTGGCCTTCAAGGACTTTTTATTTTCTTCCTTGACTTTTCCCCTCATTTCTCCCATCTTTCTCCACTTAACAGAATGGGTAAAGGCATTTTAGGTTGAAAAATGGGCTCTACCCATTTTCAAGTCCCTCCCTCTGCCCTGACAAGGAGTCCAAGGGTGCTGTAGATTGTCAACAGATTTCTACCCAGAGACAGGAATATGGCTAATCTTGAGTGAGATTTCCTCTGGGCACTGATACTTCATGAAACCATAAAAGGAGGTCCTTAACTGTAGAGCCAGCATTAGTGTTTGGCTCAACTCTGAGGATTAAAGTTTTATTGATCCTGGCAGCCAGTCATCCCTACCTTGCCTTCTGTTCCAGTGTGATCATCCAAGATTTCCTTTCTTATGCTGAACTGCAAGTTTAGGGAGAGGTGCTTTCAGAGACAGAGCAACCATCAGTCTCCTTGGGGTGCCCAAATTGACTGCCTCCTGCTAGCTTAGAAGTATCCTCAAAGCTGAGAGGGTGGGGCAGATCCAGCCATGGCCCCAGGGAAGTATGGGGCTCATCATTTTAGCAGTTGTTTGTTATTTTGGCTCTGCATAGGCCCTGATGCTTCCTGAAAGCAAAGCTTAGAAAATTAGCCATCAGACCCCTGCTGTTCTTCCCTGGAAGTTAGATAGCTCACTGGAACAACCCTGTGTTTCCACAAGGGTGTGGAGACTTGTTAACCTACTAGGGAATAGCTGGTGTGCTCTAGACACCACCGTCAGTCCCGATTTGCGTACTCACTCACTGGAGGCCCTTGGAGTTAGAATTTCTTTCCCTACTTCAGAGCTGGTCAGGATAAGTCCTCTAGTCACAATCTAGAGGTTATGAGGCACAGATGTTAAAATGGTGAGGCATTAGAGATGTGGATGAATCATAGTGATGGAGGAGACTTGAAGCCTATCTCTACCCAGACATGAACTAAGTCTGTGGGTCTCTGTGTTACATCTGTAAACAGCAGGATTTCTCTAGATGCTTAGTGTTATGGAGCAGGGAGCTTGGGGGGGTGAGGACACTCAAGACCAAGGGGTAGATAAGCTGATAAGCACTGTCAAAGAGTTCGGGAGTGTCAAGTCCATGCTGCCATGGCTAAACCATGTACTGACACAGCAGCCGTGGGGCAAATGAGCATGGCCTAAGTGTGAGTTGGGATGGCCAATGTCCTAAAAGAAAAAGAAAGGTTAAAGTAAATGACTTAAGAACCTAAGGGGGGGGGTGCGAGTAGATGATCTCAGATACTTCCCCAGGGAGCCCTAGGGGAGACAGACCCTGAAAGATGAAGGATGAAGATGAAAGATGAAAGATGAAGGATCTCGATGGAAGGCGAGATCTGAGAACAGCAGTCTTATCAGAGGGCTGTGAGGCATCATGGTGCAGTGGAAGGAGCACTAGAGTAGGAGTACAAACATGAAGTTTTAGCCCCAAACCTGCTCAGAGACAGGGATACGGCTACAGTCATGCTGTGTATCTTTTAATAGTTTGTGTCCTCTGAGCCTCTATTTCCCATCTAGGATTTTTTTTTTAAGTTTTGCTGAGGAATAATGAACACAACAATAAATGGCAAGTTTTGACATTTGTACACGCTAGTGAAATCATCATCGTTAGCAAAGTAACAGACATATTCATTGCCCCCAACCTACTTCCCACCCTTTTTATCCCCAGACAGTCATGAATATACTTTCTGTTACTATAGATGAGTCTATATTTTTTTAGAGTTTCACATAGTCAAAGAGTATGCATTTTTTTTTTTCGGCAGACTGGCTTCTTTCACTCAGCATTTTTTTTTGAGGTTCATCCATATTGTTACATATACCCATTGCTCATTTACTCACCTTCCCATCCTTCCATCCTTCTTTCCAATTTCTGCCGTTCTTTCTTTTGGGGAGGTGGTGTCGAATTTGATTAACATAGAACAGTCTCTAAAATATGAGTAGATTTTAAAAAACAGATTATGGTATTAGGTTATATGTACTGCATATAATGCCTGAAAAATGTCTGCATAATACTGTATATAATGTCTGAAAAAAAACCTACATAGAAAAGGGTAGAAGAATACTTACCAAGATAAAAATACTTGTCTCTAAGTAGTTGGAATGGTGGAGTTGTTTCATTTTGTTTTTACCTTTTTTTTCTATTTTCTAATTTTCCAAGTGTGAAAATACATAGCTCTTTTTAAAAATAGGAAACCAAATAATCTTATTGAGGTGTAGTTGACATACAATAAAGAGCCCATGTTTAAATTGCACAATAGGAAAAGATTTGATATATATGTGCACCATGATGCTGTTGCCACATTTAAGGCATGTACATTGCCATATCCCACATTCCAACTATTGCACCTCTCTATCACTACAGATTAGTTGTATTTTCTAGGACTTTATATGAGTGATTTTTTTTAAAGTCTGTCTTCTTTTACTCACTGTAATTGAGATCAGTGGGTAAGTAGCTCTTTTTTTATTGCTGAGTGATATTTCTTGGTATGGATATATAACAATGTGTTTATTCATTTACATGTTGATGAAGTGGATACTTAGGGTGTTTCTAATTTTTTTGCTATTACAAATATGGTTGCTATGAACCTTTATATACGAATCTTGATGTGGACATAGGCTTTCATTTCTTTTGTGTTGCTGGTCATTGTCACCCTATTTAACCATTAAAAGAACTTCTAAATTTTTTTCCCAAATGATTGCACAATTTTATATTCCCAGCAACTGTGCAACAGGAATTCAGGTTGCATCAAATTCTCACCAACAATCGGTATGGTCCTTTCTTAAAATATTTAGATTTTCAGTAGATGTATAATGGTATCTAATAGAGCTTTATTAACTGAGCTAGCATTGCTTTATAACATTACACAAATTTCAGTCATACAGCTTTGTCTTCTACGTTATGATCTCCCCCCCAAATTAAGTTTCCATCCACCACCACCCCATTGACCCCATTTCCCCACCCTCATCCTCCTACCCTTCTAATAATCACCATTTTGTTATTAGAATTGAAGGGTGTTTTTGTTTTGTTTGTTCACTTGCTTGTTTATCCTTCACATATATGTGAAATTATATGGTAGTTGGCTTACTACATTTAACTTATTTCACTTAACTAATCCTCTCAAGGTTGATGCAGATTATTGCAAATGGCAGGATTTTGTCTTGTTTATAACTAAGTAGTATTCTATTGGGTACATATACCATGTCTTTATTCACCCATTGATGGACATTTTGACTGTTTTCTTTGGGTTTTAAGTTGTGTTTTCCTAATGGCTAATGATATTGCACATCTTTTTATGTATTTATTTATGAAACATATCTTCTTTAGTGAGATATGAGTTCTAATTTTTGCCTGGTTTTAATTTTATTTTTATTAAAAATTATTAATTTTTAAATGTTTTTCTCATTTTTGAGCTTGAAAAATAAACACATACACCCTGGATATTAATTCTCTTTATCAGGTATATGATTGAAAAGTATTTTCTTCCAATGTGTAGCTTGTATTTTAATTCTCTTATAATTAAATTTGGAGACTAAATTTTAAAATTTTGATCAAGTAAATTTTACATATTCTTGTACTTTGCACTTTTTATGTTCTATTTAGAAATATTTTTTCTAATTCAAGGTCACTATGATTTTTCACCTATGTCTTCTAGAAGCTTAAAGTTTCAGTTCTTATATTTTGATCTGTGATATATTTTGAGTTAATTTTAGGATATAATGTGAGGTAGTTGTTCAAATTCACTCTTTTCAATGTGGATGTCCAGTTGACCCAGTACCATTTATTTAAAAATATTCTTTTCCTAATAAATTGTTTTGACATTTGTTGAAAATCAATTAATGATGTATGTGTGCACACATTTCTGGACTGTCTATTCTGGTCTATTGATCTGTATGATAATCTTTATGTCACTATCACAATGTCATGATTGCCATAATTTTATGGTTAGTCTTGAGATCAAGTCACTGTAAATCTTCCAGATTTGATCTTCATTGTCAAAATTTTTGTAATTCTTTATCTTTTTAATTAACACACAAATTTGATAATCAGCTTGCCAAATTCTATAAAAATAACTTTGAGATTTTGATTGGGCTTCCATTTTATTTATGGAGCAATTTGGTAAGAATTGATATTTTAACAATATTGAATCTTCTGACTCGTCAACTAAATATATCCCTTCATTTATTTGTTCTTTAATTTCTTTATCAACATTTGTACTTTTCAAAGTAAAAGTTTCATATGTATTTTTGTCAAATTCTGATAAAATTGTAAATAGCATTTTTGTTTCAATTTTACTAATTTCCAGTATAGGAAAATGTAATTGTTTTTTTTAATGTTGACTTTGTATTCTGTGAGCTTGCTTAACTCGATTATTAGTCCTGGTAGTTTTCCTTTGTAGCCTTTTGAATTTTCTTCTTTAAAATTTTTCTTATTTTTAAATTGATTGCACATATATATGTATATATATATATATATATTACATCATTGTCTACCCTGAGGTTCTACCATCACCTTATCACCTGTGAACCATCTTAATCGCTTGTGCCTGTCCTTTCCCCGATTTTACCCTCCTCCCCTTCTTTTGCTCTATGCTTCAGTTCTGTTGACAGTTTTAAATTTTTCTTGTCCATTTGTTTGTTTGTTTTCCCATATCCCTCATATAACTGAGACCATTCAGTATTTCTTTTTTACTTTCTAGCCTTTTCCTGCTAACATGATTCCTTCTAGCTCCATCCATGTTGCTGTGAATGACTTAAGTTTGTCTTTTTTGATTGATGAATAATATTCTATTGTATACATATACCACAGCTTTCTGATCCATTCATCTGTTTGGGGGTATTTGGGTTGTTTCCGTACCTGGTGATTGTAAATGGTGCTACAATAAACATCCGAGTACAGGTGTCCTTTTGAATTAGTGTTTTTGTATCATTTGGGTAAATTCCCAGATGTGGGATTGCTGGATCCAATGGTAGTTCATTTTCAGTACTTTAAGGGTCCTCCACACAGCTTTCCATAGTGACTGGACCAGTTTGCATTCCCACCAGCAGTGTAAAAGTGTTCCTTTCTCTCAGCATTTTGTTGTCCCCCCCCTTTTTTTTAAATGGTCCATTTTTACTGGTGTGAACTGGTATCTCATTGTGGTTTTGATTTGCCTTCATCACTGATTACTAGTGATGTTGAGCATTTTTTCATATGCCTATTGGCCATTTATATTTCCTCTTTGGAGAAGTGTCTTTTTAGATCTTCTCCCCATTTTTTTGACTGGACTTTTTATCTTGTTTTTGTTTAGCTGTGTGAGTTCTTTGTAGATCTTTGTTATTAGACCTTTATCACATGTGTGAAGGGCTAAGATTTTTTTCCCATTCAGTTGAGTTTCTTTTTGTTTTGTTTATTGTCTTTTGCTGTACAAAAGCTTTTTAGTTTGATGTAGTCCCAGTTGTTTATGTTTTCCTTCATCTTTTTAGCATCTGTAGATGTGCCCTGAAAGAGGTTTCTGAAGTGTAAGTCTTGGAGTGTTTTGCCTATATTTTTTTCTATGTATTTTATGGTCCTTTTGAATTTTCTAGATAAACAATCATACCTATGAACAAATAGTTTTACTTCTTATATTTAATATGTGTATCTTGTATTTCTTTTTCTTGTATTATACTAGTGGGACTCTCCAATGCAATTAAATAGAAATAGCAAGAGAAAACTTCCTTGTCTTGTTCCTTATCTTTGGGTCAAAGATTTTGTTATGTCAAATATGATATTGGCTATATGTTTTTCATTCTTTGTCTTTCCATTCTTTGCCTAGTTTGCTGAGATGTTTCTTTCTTTTCTTTTATCTGTTATCCATTCGGACACTGAATTTTGTCAAATGCTTTTTCTGAATCTATTGAGATGCTTATATGGGATTAAAAAGTTGTATTCTCCATTGATTGATTTTTATTTGTTAAACTAACTTTGCATTACTTAGATGGATACTACTTGGTCCTGGTGTTTTCTCTTTATTTTATTCTGTTGGATTCAATTTGTTAAAATGTTAAGGGTTTTACAACTGTGTTAATAAAAGATATTAATTTTTTCTTATGATATTTTTATTTTTGTTAATAAGGTAAAAGTAGACTAATAGAATGAGTTCCTTTCTCTTCTTTTTTTGAAGAGTTAATGTAAGATGGCATTATTTCTTGAATTATATCTTGAATTCAACAGTGAAGTCATCTTGAATATCCTCAGTGATTCTTGAAGACCTTTTCATTTATAATATTCTGTACTTTTAATAAGGTCCTTGACATCAAACTTTCTGTTTTAAGTGTGTGTCTCGCCTTCTGTCTCCTTACTTCTATTCTTTGTCATACCATTTATCAGGTGAATGCCTAACAATATAAATAGGTTGATACTGGTCCTGCCCCCTCAAAGAATGCTGAGGAAGCCATTTTTATTTATAATTTTCCTAAGCACTGATGGTTTTGATTCAAGAGCCACTCATAATATACCTTAGTTACTGTACATAACTGACTATTGCCTTAAACCAGCTATTGCAGATTCAGTGGGTCAGAGCTTTGTAAAATAGAATCCAGTCACCCTTGAAGCACTGGGGCAGGAGTTAGAAGGACTGCATAGATATAGATACTCCTAAGTGTCAATATGACATTTGACTCTTAAGTGTCAATATCACTAAGCCTCAGTCTGAGCATCTGTAAATTTGGGATCTTCTGATTACAAAATTGAAAGTAAATAAATAATGATAACAGAGAGAAGGAGTACAAATGACCTAGTGAGGGGGTAATAAGACAACTGGTATTTTCAATAATTATTTGACTTCACAGATTTTGACACTGAGAAATAAGTGCCCACTAAAATAGGCCATGTAATGAGACAGAGCATTGGAAATTAAAAATGGGATATGTTTAGATGTTGAATGCTTGGAAATGAACATTTTCCAGAATTGACATGCCAACCCAGAAAAGCACCACCACATTTTAATAAGGGGGAAAAAAAATGCTGGCAGGATTAAATATGAAAATACTTTTGGAATGTTTTATAGTAATTTAATATTTTTATTACCTGCTTTCAGCATAATTGAAATTTTTGAAT
Source organism: Uropsilus gracilis (assembly GCA_004024945.1). Lineage (NCBI taxonomy): Eukaryota > Metazoa > Chordata > Mammalia > Eulipotyphla > Talpidae > Uropsilus > Uropsilus gracilis. Next base: position 12,656 of record PVHY01014966.1, read on the forward strand.
AATTGAAATATGATTTTATATAGAATTTATAATAATTTTGCTTATATTTCAGATGTATAATATATATTTATACAACTTTATTTCTGTTTATATTTTTTACCTATAAAAAAAGATGATGCAAACCTGGAGTAGAGTTCTAGATACAATGAATAGTGAGTAGCTACAAACAAAAGAGGCCGAGAAGTGAAAGAGTTTCTTAGTATTTGTCAGAAAATTGGGGACATATTTGGAATCAGCATCCCTGAGTCAAAGTATTCCATCTATTCACTGGAAAAATAACTCCCTGAACTCTAAGACTTGCACAAAGCAAAGGAAATGGTTAATAAGTGAAACTCAGCTGGAGGTCACTCTCCAGTCAGGTACAGAGAGAAAGGAAGTCAGGTCACCTCAGTCCCCAAGGAAGATCAGAATGTTACATTTTCCCTCTCTGGAGTTCAGTAGCTGATGCTTAAAGCACCTAAGTACCTCTATTTGCACTCATATATATGTTCCACCAATATTTTTCAAATATCTGACTAATGTGTGCTGACCAAATGGCTATATGTGCCGTCATATAATCAGCATAATCTGGAGCTGCCTGCTACATACCCAATACTTTATCTATGCCCTTTACAATCACTCTTGCTTTTCCTCATTACCATGTTATTGGGACTTTGAAGAGAGGAGGAGATGGGGCAGAAGCAGAATATTTCTGACAACAGAAACTCTAATTCATAGTACCATTCTGTCTACTTAGCATTTGGTACAGAGTTGGATAGCTAATCCTTAAAACATGGTCTCATAATCCTATTTGCTATTCTTTCATTATATTTTGTACCTTGTCAGGAAGCAGAGGTTCTTGAATAGAGCTATATTTGCCCCCATGTCACCCCCTTTCACCTATATCTTTAATCTACCTCCCCAGTCAGTTTTGGCCCTGCTAGGCTTTGCTCCTTCATTTCCTCATTTGAGTTTTTATAGTTCCCACAACAGGAATATGTGAAAGCCTGTAATTTATTTGAATACTTTAGCTCTTAAAGTGCCTTATTCCTCTTTTCCAACTCAGGGGGAAAGCTCAGGGAGGTTAGCTTTTGGTAGCCAATGAATAAAAAATCTAGTCTCACATTTGAGTTCTTTTCTTAGTAGTCTCCCTTTATTTCAAAGCTATTAGCTTGGGTAAGGAGCCAGGGCACTAATTGGACACTTGAGTAAAAAGTCTTGGGGCAGAAGAAGTCTTGAGGCCCAGGGTAGAGCTGGATAGGCCAGGATTCTGCTTTTGTATTGCCCAGGCACAACAGAAACCCAACTGACTGTGGAAGTTTAGAGGAGGGAAGGAGGGGCTGCTTGATGAATACAGACATTGTGTTCACTTCAGTTATAGGCCTCTCTGGGAGTACTAAACTGACTTGAGGGTAATTGTTGAGATTATAGAGAACTCTGGGAACTACTGAATGAAAGATGTGGATGGTGAGACTATACATAGTTCATTCTCAAAGTCACAGAAATCCTATGAGTCAGAAATAATTAGCATTAGTGGAGCTATGAGTTGAAAATAATTTTCTCTGCCTGATGTAAAGATTATGCAGTACCACTTCTGATTTTAGATATCTTCTGACAGTCTGTTCAAACTACTTTTCACCTTTCCCAAATCTTTGCATCTCAGCTACTTCATTGAAATCTCTTTATCTTCCTCATATGAGAACAGCAATATGTATGAGGAACAAAAAAACTTCTAAGCATTCAAGACCAAGAATACTAAGTCTTTACTTATTCTTTGTATTTTTTAAAAGGAAACTGCATATAACAAAAGTAATAGGTAACAAATAGCACTCATTTATTGTCAATATGGTTATCATCATCATCATCATCATCTTATTATTATGAATACTGGTTTTTAAAAATTCTCATATCTCAAGTTTTTTCTACTACTAAATTTCTTTTAGTAACGCTTGCCCTTAACAATTTTTAAAATATTTTATCTTATATCATGCTTTCTTTTCTGATCATTAATATGGTTATTAGTTTTCTTTCTCTCCCTTTACTAAAGGAAATTCTCTCTCATGAGGAATGTCTGGCTTCTATAAAAATATTTAAATAGGAAATTTTTCTGTGATAAAAGGATCAATCCATACATAACTTTCATCAACATGCATCAAATATATAAGGCAGGTATAAACATCAACAGCAACACAATAGTATTAGGGAACTTCAACACTCCATTTTCATCAATGAACAGATCAGCAAGGTAGAAAATCAACAAGGAAACAACAACCCTAAATGAGAAATTAGACCAGATGGGTTTTATAGATATTTATAGGGCACTCCACCCCTCCAAAAACTGAGTACACATTCTTCTCAAGTGCTCATGGAACATTTTTGAGAATAGACCACAAGTTGGGCAACGAAACAAGTGTCAATAAATTTGTGAAGACTGAAATCATTTCAAGTATCTTCTTTGATCACAATGGCATGAAACTAGAAATCAACCACAGAAAGAAAATGGGAAAGTTCAAATGCATGGAGACTAAACAACATGCTACTGAATGATTACTTTGTTAGTGGGTAAAATCAGGGAAACACTTTAAAAATACTTGGTGAAAAACAAAAATGAAGACATAAGCTATCAGAACCTGTGAGACAAAGCAAAGGTAGTGTGAAGTGTGAAGTTTATAGTAATAAAAGCGCAAAAAAAGAAATAAAAGAGGTGAAGTAAATAACTCTACACCATAACAATCTATTAAAACAAGAACAAATGAAAACATAAGTCAGTCTAAAGAGAGAAAGAGTAAAAATTAGACCAGACATAAATGAAATTGGAAATAGACAGAATGAAAGATTAGCTCTTAGCTAGTTCTTTGAAAAGACAGATAAAATAGACACATCTCTATCTAGACTCACCAAGAAAAAAGGAAACTCTAACAAATAGAATCAAAAAATGAAAGATAAGAGGTGATAATTAAGAAGAAATAGAAGTTCATGAGATTATTATAAATATCTCTATGCCAATAAATTTAGTAACCTATAAGAAATGCGCAAATTCATAGAATCATACAACCTTCCTAGTTTGAATCAAGAAGAAATAGAAAACTGGAACAGATCAATTACAAATAAGGAAATTGAAACAATAATCAAGTCACCCAAAATTCAAAACACAGGGCCAGGTGGTTTCACTAGAGAGTTCTACCAAACCATCAAAGAACCAATACTTATCTTCCTCAAACTCTGCCAAAGGATTGAAGAATGAAAACTCAACATGTATTATGAGACCCACATTACTACGATATCAAAATCAGACTAGATCATCAAAAAGAAAGAAAACTACAAACTAGTATTGCTGATGAATGTAAATACAATAATGCTCAACAAAATTCTAAAAACGGAATCTAACAATGCATTAGAAGGATCATATACCACGACCAAGTAAGATTTATTCCAGAGATGTAAATGTGGTTCAACATCCACAAATCAACAATGAAATTCACCACATCAACAAAAGGAAAGATAATAATCATATGATTACATCAATTGATGCAGAAGAAGTATTCAACAAGATACAACATCCATTTATACCAACAATTCTGAAAAAAAAATGGCAATAGAAGGAACACCTCAACATAATAATGGCCTAACTGAGTAGTCCTCAGCTATCATATTCAATGGTGAAAGATTGAAGATTTTCTTCTAAGTTCAGGTACAAGACAAGGATGTCCACTTTTACCAATACAATTCAACATAGTACTCTGATATCAAACTATGACATTAGAAGTTTTATTAGTCCATTTATAAAAACATGCCCCCTATTTTAATGTAAGATTTTTAAAGATAAGAACCACATGTCACTCATTATCATCTTCAATTTCTGTAGGATAGCCATGGATCTGGGCCAGAGATCATGTTAACTGTTGAATAAATGGGTTTCATATGTGGGTGGGTTATTTTTAAAAATATATATTTTTCATTAAAATCTTTATCAAGGTACTTTTCCCTATTCCTCCCATGAAATACAGCTAAAAATGCTGGCCGTTATATATGGAATAAATATAAGAAAAGTTAAAAGGTACAGAGTAGAAACTGATGGTGTAGGAACCTCTGGAACTGAGAAGCAGATGGCACATTACCTGCATTTTCTTTTTGCTTCATATATCTTAAACCTGGAGCAGAAGTTACCAGCAACCTAGATGCAAAAGGAAATGACAATATAAGTCTCAAGAACTCTGTATTTCTCTAGTCAAAAGAGCATGAAAGGGGCAGCCTAACAAGATGAAAAACTTTTAGACTATTTTGCATCATTTGGTTAAAAAAGTGCATCCTATCTGATTTTCACCAGCAAAGAGCTAATGAAGAATCTAGACTTCTATGCTCACCCAACTGTGACAAGGCACCTCAACCTACCCTATCTTCATACGGAGGTAGTATCAGAACAAACAGAGCAGGAATCAAGAATTTCATCTCCTTTCAGTGGTAACCAGGCTGGTTGCTATACTGTGATGTTAGTGGAGACCATATAGGGAATATGCACATTTACCTTGGCCAGATTCCAACTCCCTTCTCATTGCCATTGTAATAAGTGAAGGTGAAATAGCACTAAATATTTTACCATTGCTCAGTGTAGCACCACTGCTCAGTTGAAGCAACATAGGAAATAGTAACTAGGGACACCTATTTCTCCTAGCCAGAAAGGTAGATGTTTATTTGGGGCTCTTGATCAACAATCCTTGCTCAATAGTAATAAGGCACTCTTTGTCCTCAAGGTGTCAATGGGGGTTGAGCAGGGAGAAACTGCACTTCCATGTTCCATATTTTACCTCCTTTATCTCCTCCATCCCATCTAACAATAATGAGATGGTACCTCATTGGCATGGTGTTGTAGTGACCTCTAAAACACAAGATTCAAATAAGATCCAGAGTCTCAAAACAATATCCAAATACAATCTTGTCACAATAAAGACTAGGAATATTTCAGCTTCATTGAGAAAAAAACAATCCATTGATGCCAATATCAAGGTAAAACAGATGGTAGAAGTATTTGACAAGTGTTTTTAACAGTTACCATAAAAGTGCTCCATTAAGTAATTAGCCATACTTGAAACAAATGAAAAAACACTAAATCTAAAATTCCAATGACATTCTTTAAAGACATAGAACAAAAATTCATATGGAATAACAAAAGATCTCGAATATCAAAAAACCTCCTCTCCAAAAAAAGAGAGAATTGAGGCCTAACTATTGCAGACTTCAAGCTATACTACAAATCCATAATACTTAAAACAGCATGGTACTGGTACAACAACCAACAATCAGACCAATGGAACAGAATTGAGAGTCCGGAAATAAAGCCACACTCATATAGCCAATTAATCTTTGACAAAGGAGGGAAAAACTTACATTGGAACAAAGATAGCCTCTTTAACAAATGCTGCTGGGAAAACTGGAGTAAGACATGCCAAAAAATGGGCCAAGACATCTCTCTCACACCATGTAGAAAAATTCATTCAAAATGGATAAAAGACTTAGAGATCAGACCTGAAACCATAACATACATAGAGGAAAACTTGGGCAAAACCCTCCATGAAGTACAATTCAGAATTTCCTTTCTGGAATCATCTGCAGAAGGCAAAAAATTGAAGGAAAACATAAACAGATGGGACTTCATCAAACTAAAAAACTTCTGTACAGCAAAAGAGACAAAAGAAAAAAAACTAAAAGAAGCCCAACCAAATGGGAAAAAATTTTCACCCTCCACAAGCGTGATAAGGGATTAATAACACAGATCTACAAGGAACTCACACAACTAAACAAAAACAAAACAAGATGCCCAATCAAAAAATGGGGAGAACTAAAAAGACACTTCTCCAAAGAGGAAATACAAATGGCCAACAGGCACATGAAAAATTGCTCAATGCCACTAGCAGAGAAATGCAAATCAAAACCACAATGAGATACCACTTTACACCAGTAAGAATGGCCCACATCAAAAAAACAGGCAACAACAAGTGCTGGCGTGGATGTGGAGAGAAAGGAACACTCTTACACTGCTGGTGGGAATGTAAACTCCTCCAGCCACTATGGAAAGCAGTATGGAGGACCCTCAAACTCATGAAAATGGAATTACCATTTGACCAAACAGTTGCACTTCTGGGGATCTACCCAAAGGAGACCTCAATGTGGGTACAAAAAGACACCCGTGCTTGCATGTTTATTGCAGCACTTTTTATAATTGCAATGACATGGAAACAACCCAAATGTCCCCAAAGCAGATGAATGGATGAAGAAGATGTGGTATATATACACAATGGAGTATTACTTATCAATTAAAAATGACAAATTTGATGAATTTATGGACACCTGGATGTACCTAGAAGGAACCATTCTAGTAGAAACGAGCCAGATAGAAAGGGACAGAAACCAAATGGTTTCACTACTATATGGTCAACCAAATGAAACTACACAAGGGGAGAGTGGGGACCAGCTGGGGCAGGCGGGGAGGGGAGGGGAGGTGGTGGGTGACGCCCAGGGACTGAAATTGTGTGAAATATATATAAATAAATTATTAATAAAAAAGAATAAATATCCAAACAACTTTAAAAAAAAAAGAAAGAAAAGCACAAAGATTTTCCATAGATTCCCCACCCCAAACATGCATATTCCCCACACCCCAATATCCAAAACCCCTACCATAGTGACATACTAGCTACAATTAAATTAGCTTCATAATCACCAAAGTCCACTCCTGGTGTTTTATAATCTATGGCTTTGGACACATGCACAATGAAATGTGTCCTCCATTATTTTTTTTAAGAGAAGAAAGAAAATCTTTATTTTTTGTGCAAAGATTTTCCTCATTAAAGTGAATTGTTATGTGACCTTCACGGGACAGCTCAAAATTCAAAGCCATGTATTAACCCAGTTTTGCTCACTTTACAATTGTGTACTTTGAATGTACTTTTTCTTCCCACTAGTCACAATAAATTAATGGATATATTAAAAAAAGCACTAAATCTTATAAAAGAAATATGATAGAAGAAACAAATAGAAATCATGCAACAACTAAAATAGAAACAAATAGAAAAAATGCAACAACTAAAATAATAATAGTAATAGTAATAAACTTAGTAAATAAGTGACACAACAGAATGGAGAGGATAGTAGAAAGAATTAGTGAACTTGAAAATAGACCATTAAGACTTATTCAATCTGAACAATAGTCACTACATTAAACATATATATTGACAGAACCTTAGAGAACTACAGGACTGTTACAAAAGATATAACAGTCCTCTCATCAGGAGTCCTGCCACTGAGACAGGAAGGTGAAACCAGTGACTGAGGTGACCTATCAGATTTCTAACCGCATCATCTCTGGCACTGGGGCCCACAGTAAATCCAGACCCACAGTAATGTGTAATATGAAAGAGACTCCTTATTTTACCAATCAATGGGGGAAGAAAGCCACAATTGGCAGGAGAATTAATCAAAAATGTTATGTTAAGATACTTCATATTCAAATGTCTGAAATTTAAATACATGCACATGCACACACACACAAAAAACCAATAATCTTGAAATCAGAGAAAAATGACACCTTAACTGAGTGGGGAAAAACATTCGAATGACAGTGAATCTCTCTTCAGAAACCATGGAAGGAAGAAGTAAGAAGTGGCACAACAGTTTTCAAGTGCTTAAAGAAAAGAACTGTCAATCTAGAACTGCATATTCAGTGAGAATATCTTTCAGTAATGGAGAAATCAAGTCATTCTCAAATAAAGGACAACTAAGAGGATTTGTCACTAGCAGACTAAAGCCTTTGCATGAAGATGGCACTGAAAATAAAGAAGGAAGCCCCTACCACTCCCAAAGCTGAAGCTAAAGCAAAAGTCTTGAAGGTCAGGAAAACAGTGTTGAAAGGTATTTACAACCATAAGAAGAAGATCTGGATGTCACCACTTCCTAGAATCCCAAGATATGTGATTCTGAAGGCAACCCAGCTGTCCTCAAGAGAGTGCTCCCAGGAGAAAGAAGCAAGACCGTCATGTCATCATCACATTCCCTCTGACCACTGAGTCAGCCATCAAGAAGATGGAAGAAAACAACACACTTCTATTCATTATGGATGTCAAGGACAACAGACAGCAGATCAAACGGACTGTGAAGAAGCTTTATGACATTGATGTGGCCAAAGTCCTGATGGAGAGAAAAAAGCATATGCTCAACTGGCTCCTGACTATGATGTTTTGATGTTGCCAACAAATTGAGATCATTTAAACTGAGTCCATCTGGCTAATTATATATATATATATATATATAATGTTTTTCACTATTAAGAAAAAAAAAAGAATGACCAAAGTGATTTCTCTGAACAGAAGGGAAACAATAAAGGAAGGAATAAAGGAAGGAAACATCAGGAAGGAAGAAAAAGGTCATGAAAAGAGTAATATAGGTACATGCAGGAGACTTTCCTTCTCTTGTGTTTTTCAAATCATGTTTTACAGTTGAAATAGAAATTATGATTCCAATGTGGTTATCAATTTATATAGAAGAAATACTTAAGACATACACAAAAAGAATAAAAGGACATAAGGAAAGTCATGTCTTTACATTCCATTCAAACTAGTGAAATATCAACATCAGTAAACTGTGGTAAGTTATATACATGTGATAGAACAGCCACAAAAAATATATGCAGAGGAATATACTCAAAAGGACTATAAATAAGTCAAAATGGAATTCTAAAAAACTGTTAAACATACCTATAGGCAGGCAGGGGAAAGGAAATACAAAAAGGAAATTCAGGGAACAAACAGAAAATAAAAGTAAAATCGCCCTAGCACATCAGTGATTACATTTATGTAAATGGTCTAAATGCATCCATTTTCAGTAGTCTAAGGGTTCTCCACACAGCTTTCCATAGTGGCTGAACCAGTTTGCATTCCCACCAGCAGTGTAAAAGTGTCCCTCTCTCCAGATTTAAAGGCAGATTGGCAGAGTTTGTAGGAAAAATTGTCGCAATTACATGCTGTGTACAAGAAGTGCACTTCTACTATGAATCTTCAGAGAATTATGCTGGGTGACAAAAGCCAGTTTCAAAAGGTCACATGCTGCATGACTCCATTTATATAACTTTCTTGATATAATATTATAGAGATGGAAAACAAATTAGTGGTTCCAGAATGCTACGGATGGAGGGGAAGTTGACTAGATTTAGTGAATGTAAAGGAGTAATGTGAAGAAGATCTTTTTGGTGATGGAATAATTCTGTATCTTGATTGCATGAATGGTGGTTACATGAATCTACCCACATGTAGACTGATAGAGAAGTACATACATGTGTTGTACCAATGTCATTTTCCTGTTTTAATAGTATAACATAAGGTGTAACCATTGGGGGGAAACTCGGTAAAAGGTTTATGGTACTTCTTTGGATTATCTTTCTATTTCCTTTGAATCTATAATAATTTCAAAAATCAAAAGTTAAAAGATTAATTTTTAAAAATACATATGAAAGTATTTACAGTTAACACCATGCTTAATAGTGAGAAACTTTCAACTTTCCCTCTATGAGCAAGTATAAGGCAAGGATTTCCCCTCTTATGGCTGCTATTCAACATCAAGTTAGATGGTCTAAGTAATGCATGCAGACAAAAAAAGGAAATGAAAGGTATACAGGCTGCAAGGAAGATATAACAAAATCTTTATTCACAGATGATATGATCATCTAGATATACAATCTGAAAGAATCAACAAAAAGCATGCAGATCTAGAAAGTGCAGGAAACAAGATTACCATACAAAACTCAATCACTTTCCCATGTCAACAATGAGCAAGTAGAATTTGAAATTACAAAACAAATACCAGTTACATTAATACCTCCAAACTTATGTATAAATCCAAGAAAATATCCAAACTCTTTATGAGGAAAACTATAAAATTTGATGAAGAGATATTTATGTTCATAGACAAGAATATTCAATATTTTCAGGATGTTAGTCCTTCCCAACTTGGTACATAGTGTTGGACGCCATCGCAGACCAGACTGGACTCATGCTGTGAGATGGGGCAAACCTCATTTCTTCCTTATCTGACATGAGGAATATAGTCCCTGATCAAAATTGTACTCAATTATTTTGTACTTATTGACAAACTGATGGCAAAGTTTGTATGGAGAAGTTTATATTATATGTCAAATAGCCAACACAATATTGGAGGAAAAGAACAAAGTTGGAGGACTGTCACTACCCAACTTTAAGACTTACTATAAAGGTACAATATTTATACAGTGTGGTATTATGAAAGAATCGGCAAATTGATTAATGGCACAGAAAAGAGAACCAAGAAATAGGTCCAATTAAGTATCATTAACTCATCTTTGACAAAGGAGCAAAGGCTACAATGGGCATCAAAACAAACACACACACACATACACACACACACATACACACACACACACACACACACAAGAGCTATAAACTAAATGTCAAAAACCAAAAAATATAAACTCCCAGAAAGCAACATAGGAGAAAACCTAAATGACCTTGGATACAGCACCAAAAACACAATCCATGAAAGCGGTAATTGATAAGGTGAACTTCATCAAAATTAGAAACTTCTGCTCTGAAAAAAGACAGTATCAAAAGACTAAGAAGATAGGTACAGACAAGAAGAAAGTGTTTTCAAAAGACACATTGGGTCATTGACTTTTATCCATAATACACAAGGAACACTGAAAACTCAACAAAATGAAAGTGAACAACCCAGTTTAAAAAATAGGTCAAACACTAACAAACAACTCATCATATAAAATACACAGATTCAAATACACACGTGAAAAGTTACACAACATCATAGATCACCAGAGAGGCAAATGAAATAACAATAGCCAAAATCTGAAAGTTATCACTACTATCTGAATGCTGACAAGGACGTGGAGAGAAAAAAAACCCAAAACTCTCATTACCGATGGGAATGCAAAACGGTACAGTCATTTGGAAAGACAGTTTGATAGTTTCTTACAAAACTTAACATGGTTTAGCAGTGACACTCCTGGGTATTTAGCCAAATGAATTTAAACTTGTGTTTACCAAAAAAATTACCTACTGATGTTTATAACAGCTTTATTCATAGTTGCCAAAACTTGGAAACAACTAAGAAGTCCTTCAGTAGTTGAATGTATAAATAGACTGGGATACAGTCACAGTAGAATATTATTCAGCACTAAAGAGAAATGAGCTATTAAAAGGACATGGGGGATACTTTAATACATATTACTAAATGCCTATCTGAAAAGGATACATACTGTGATTCCAACTGTATGACATTTTGGAAATATTCACCAGTTCATGAAAAGTGGGTTGCAAAACCTTCCCAAGATTCATTTTACTACAAAAAGAACAGACTTCCTTGAGTCTGAAGGGATTCTCACTTGAAGACAGTCAGCCTGGGGTCATGTTGAGTATTCTACATACAGAACTTTTTCAGATCAGCAGCTGCCTGGGCAACCTTCACTTGGCTGAGCTCAGCTTGGCCTTCAGCCCGAGTTATTGAGCCACTTCCTTCGTAGTGACAACATGGTACAACCAGCACTGCATGGGTGAAAGAAAGTTGGCTTGATTCCTCTGTCTCTCTGTCCTTTGATGGGTCAGCAGGTCAGATGGTGGGACACTGAGGGAAATTGGAGTACTTCTATTTTTTGACAATATAATTTTTGTAAAAAGAAAAATCCAGTCTGAATATCAGGTTTATTGAGGTATCATTTGTATATAGTAAGAATCACTATATATGTGTTCAGTTCTAAGAATTCTGACAAGAGTGTCAACTAAGATAGATAGCATCTTCATTACTCTAGAGGTTTCCTCATGCTCTTCGTAATAAAACCTCTCCTTCTACCCTTCCTCCTAGCACTCACTGATAGCTTGTTCTCATAGTTTTGCCTTTTCCAGAATTTCATATAAATGGAATCATTTGTGCCTGACTTCTTTTACTTAGCAAATGCCTTGGAGTGTTGCACAAAGGTTGTGTGTATCAGTAGTTCATGTCCATTTGTTTCAGAGCCATAGTCCATCACATTAATGTATCCCCATTTGTTTATCCAGCTCACCAGTTGAAGTACACTTTGAGTTATTGCCAGGTTTTGGCAAATATGAAAAAAAAATCTATAAACATCTAAGTACAGGTTTTTGTTTAAACAAGAGTTTTCATTTACCTTGTGCAAATATATAAGAGTGGGGTTTCAGGGTTTTGTGTAATTATACGTTTAATTTTATAAGAAGCTACCAAACTCTTTTCCAAAGTAGGTATACCATTTTGTATTCCATCAGCAGTGTATGAGACTATAAGAACAGTGTATGTTCCTCTACTTCCTCACCAGTACTAGGTATTGACATTTTAAAATGGCTCTCTAGTGGGTATACAGTTCATTGTTAATTGTGGCTGTAATATGCAGTTCTTGAATGATTAATGAAACTGAACATTGCTTCATGTGTTTAATTATGTGTGTGTGTAGATGTGAAATATCTGTTCAAATCTTTTTGCCCATGTTTTAAATTGGATTGCTCGCTTTCATTTTATTGAGTAATGAGTCTTTTGTCAGATATGCGTGTTGCAAATATTTTCCCCAGCCTGTGGCTTCCCTTTTTATAACAGCATTTTTCAAAAAGCTTAAGTTTTAAATTTTAATGAAGTCTAATGTACCATTTTTTCTTTTATTGATCATACCATTTGTAAATATCTATAAAATCTTTGCCCAACCAAAGGGCATAAGAGTTTTCACCTATACTACCTCTTAAAGATTTTTTTTAATGCTTAAGTTGTACATTTGTCTATCATTCATTGACATTAATCTCTGTATGGTATGACTATTGGAATTTACAGAATGCTTATGCATGATTAGACTATATCTAATCCTCATTAAAAAAAGCTTTGAGGAAGACATCAGGAAATTTAATACCCATTTGATAGATGAAAAGACTGCATATTAGAGAAATGCTGTGTAACTTACTGAAGGTTCCACCCTTGATAAAAAGGGCAATTGCCAAGTAAGTGGTAAATTGGGGATGAGAGGTCTATCCTCCTTATGCCCCATACCAGTACCAAGCACCTAGGGCTACGCTCAACGAACTGAAGAGTCACCGTGGGCATCCGCGAACACAGGAGGCACCATGGGAAGAGACATAGGTGACAAACTTGCCCTGACCTCGCTCCGACTCTGCTCTCTGGCCCACTTAGGGCACTGCAAGTACAGAGCAGCTGCCCAGAGCTTCACTCAGGTGCCACTCTTGAATGCTTTTTGAGGATGATGAATTTGGAGGTCTAGACACACAGGGAAGGTCTGAAAGTAGTGAAGAAATTACTTAGAAATTAAGGAGGAAAAGTCAAGGGAATTAAAGTTATTTCACTTAGAAAAGAGAGGTGCAAGAGGAAACTTGATAACAGCTTTTAGAAAAAAGAAGAACTTTCTTTTTGAGAGCTGAGCAAGGGGAAATGGGCTGGAAGAAATTAAGAGACAAATTTCATCCTTCCTGGTAAGGATTGTTAAAGGCCCTTAAGGGTTTTTATAAACAAAATAAACTCTTATTTGAGTTTGAAGTAAGAGATTTGCCAAACATGGACTCTATGAAGAACTTCAGCTTGCAGGTTACATGAGCTTCATGCACACAGTATCTTTAGCAACCTTTGGGTTGTTCCTGAATCTGCCCTTATATCCTTCTGCAATTCCAGAAGACCTTTGTCTTAATGTCTTCACAGAGCTATTTCAATGAAATTTTACCTTAGCTCCTGATGGCTTAATTTAATCATATGCTCCTTGGTCCTGAAGTCAAGTAGCCTTGTTCCTAAGGCTATGTGTGACTTAGTGTCCCAGAAAGGACCTGAAATGTTGGCTAGTCCAAATACTTTACATCTAGCCTCCACTTGCACCCCTTCAATGATGGGAAACTTCACTCATCCCTATAGAAGATATAATACAGTGAACTTTGGACTAGGAATAAGGAGAGCTGGGTTTGAGTCCCAGCTCTGCCACTAACGTGCTGTGTGATCTTTGGCAAGTGCCTTCACATTTCTGGACCTGTTTTCTTTATCAATAAAATGGTAACAGAGGAATGAATCTCTTTGTTTCAGTTTGTGTTGTTTTATATTGGTTTAACAGCTGTAAGAAATAGCCCTCAAAAATTCAGTGGCTTAAAGAAGTTTATTTCATACCTAACATTCAGGACAGGGGTTTCAGATTGGAGAGGGAGTAGTAACTTCACTCTCTGTAGTTATTCAGGGACTTAAACAGAACTAATGGCAGCTCTACTGGATTCTAAGGTCACCCTGTAGTTTTAGCACATGGGAAAATGTGGACTTTTGTTAGAAATGGTGCAGGCCTGGAAGTGGTGTGTATTGATCACTTTTGCCCATTTTCTGAATTGGTGAGAAATCAGTCACATGGTCATACCAAACAGCCAAGAGGATGCTAAATATAGTGCAACTTTGTGGTGGCAACTAGAAGGTCCCTGCCCTCGGGTATATCTCTGAACTAGACTCCCAGTTCTCACACTGCCAAAAAGCAGGTACTTAGAAAATCTTCTGACTAGGGTCTAACAGGCTGGAAGTACAAGATCACGTAAAGCCCCCCCATGAAAGTCAAAGATGAATTAGGATAGCAGCCGCACCATTAGATACGGCATTATGCTAAGGTGTCTGCGCTTCTTTTTCTCTGCAGCATGGGTAGGAGCCCTCTCAATGGGCATGATCTTCTTCTGTTCTCCTATTGTGAGTATATTCACTGACCGTTTGGGCTGCCGAATCACAGCGACCACAGGGGCTGCTGTTGCTTTCATTGGCCTCCACACCAGCTCCTTCACCAGGTAAGGCAAGGGGCTGCTGTCATACATCCCAAGGATAAGGGTTGGCTTTTTTCTGGGGTTGGCTTTTTTCTGGGCTTCAACTAGTGACACCCTTTTCATTGCATAACCTCCTGTGGCTCTTTCCATGTAGGTCCCTTGAAGACCCTGCTCCCAGGAATCTTTGTTTAATGGTACTCACCTAGATAGAATCCCCAGGAATACATCTCTAGGGGATGTCCCCAGAGAAGGCCCGGGCGTTACAAAGGTGGTGAGAGGAACGTAAGCCTGGGAGTTCATGTTGCTGGACTCAAGCTCAATTTCGACCACTTTATGGCTAGGAAAGAATAGAACCATTTCCCTCTCTGGAGCTCAATCTATGTTTTTTGTTTGTTTGTTTGTTTGTTTGTTTGTTTTTCTTTTCTTTTTTTTTCCTCAGTGTATGTGTTTGTAACATACAGGGGTTAAACCAGACAGTCTTTTCTTATCGCTTCCAAGCCTCATTCCATTCCCCTTCATTGTGGGGCATCTCAAGACCTCTTCTGCCCTAAGCTTCTAGAGTGAGCTGTGGGAATGCCTATCGTAGCAGGATTTCTGAGGAAATCCCCAGAAAGAAGTCAGCTGAGTGAGCCCAAGGCTGTTTAGCATTTCTCATTCTTTTCCAGCTATTTCTGTTATTGATGTGTAGATGTTTTGGGACAGATGAAGATTCATGCCTTGGGTATGAGAAGGATAATTAGCAGCATTCCACACTGGGATATAGACCCCCACACCCATCACCCAGCCAGGTCTAGGCTAAACTCAAGCCCCCTATCTCATTGGTGCTAAACTCAAGCCCTGTCTCATTGGTGCCACTGACAGAACTCAGCTATGTTGCGCTAGAAGACTTCAAGCTCATTTTCTGTTAGTCCAGCATGTCTGTAGGGGAGGGAGAACTGCAGTCCTGAGACAAGGAGATATCTACAGTGACATGTCTGGAATGAGGACAGAACTAATTTGTCACAGATTTACTTTCTGAGCTTGGCTTCCCAGAGGAGGACGGCAGTTATACTATCTTGTCCCAAGATTCTCACAGCAGAGAATAATTGTGTTTTGTCCCAACTGGACCCCATGAGGGTGGGCCAGCTTTCTTTATGACGAGCATTTCCAGCCTTCCAGCCTACCTCCAGCAGAGCTTGGATCTGGCCTGCATTTGCTGTTTGGCTTGTTCCCATCCAGTTGGGACAGGAGGAAAAAAACATGCCTTGCCTGGAACTTGCTCGGCCCTCCTAGGGCAGCAACTCTCAACCTTCTCAGGACCCCTCTGGTGGTAGGCTTCATTTGTCCTCAGCAGGCTGGTATCTGGCTCTTTGTGGGAAGAACTGAGGCCTCGGAAGTGGCTCCAGTCTCAGCACCACACTACAGAGGCCTATTTTTTAAAGCTAAGCAGAGAAAAATGTAAACAGATTAGCAACATATGAATCCCATTTCCCTTCTAATCTACATGATTTCAGTTACAGGAGGTGGAGGAGTACATGTGGTTACTCTCCTTTAGGTACATGGGAGTAAGCTTTCTGTTCTCTAGCCCCTATGCCTCCCTCCTTTGCCCTTTCTGTAGGAACATTTTTAGAGCCAAGATACTTTCTGGATGGCTTTACATCCAGAGGAAAAATGGTTTGCCTGGTGTCTAGAGTTCCAAGTCATCTTTCCTGTGGTCTGAATCAGTGTTATGAGTTCCTTTGGATGTCATGTGGAGGGTATAGGGCAGGCAGGTCTGGAGAGGCCTTGACAAGTCTATTCAAGGGCTTCCTGTCCTGAGGACCAACTGGACATAGATCTGCCACACACAGCACTCTGAATCCACCCCTTGTTTTGTCCCTACCAGCCCCTTCCCTGAAGTACCAACTCCTCTACCTTAGACAAGACCCCCAGACAGGCCAATCTCAAAGGGTACTTCCTTATGGGAGCCGGCCCCAAGGAATCCAATAGAAGAGAAGTCCCCATTAGAGGCAGCATTTTGGAAACCAAACCTTTACATACCCAGCAGGACTGCAGCAGATGGAGAGCAGTAAAGCAATGGTAGAACTGGAATCATGAAAACCAGGGCCAGGTTATCTCTGCAACACAGGCTCCATCCTTTAGTGTGAGAACCGGGACTATTTTTGGGGAGGAATTGCTTGACCATGGAGAATATGAACTAGCTCAGTAGTCAGATCTGAACTACTACAAAAAAGGTGACGGCTTCAAAAAGGAAAGAAAACTCGTTAGGCCAGTGTTGTCTATGGGTAGATGGCTCCCCAAGCTTATCGCATCATGGCCTTTCTCTCTCTGACCCTATAGCTGAGGCTTAGGGTCAAAGATCTGAGTTCCGTGCCAGAACCTGCTTTAATTTGGCCAGGGCTACCTACAGCAGTTCTGAGGCCTGGCAAGCAGCCAGGTGATGTTGAGGAGCTCATCTGTGCCAGGTCTGCAGCAGCAGCTGGGTTCTTTGGGGGGAAAGAGACTCCACAGTGCAAACTCCATGGGGCTAATCTAGGACCTGGAGTAAAGAATCCTGTGATGCCAAGACTTTGGGCAAGGTCCCGGAGGGGCTGTCTCTCAGGGACAGCCGTTCTCTGATACATAAAGGGGCCTGGGCATGGGGAAGTCACTGAGGAGTCCTCCACAGGGCCTCAGCCTCCCAGAATCTTCGCTGCCCGCTGACCTTTCTTTTGCTAGAGATAAAGATTTGGCCACCCATCTGCCCATGGCACTTAGGGGAGCGAGCAGATGAAACTGTTCTCTGTACGTCACTGGTTTACTCCTGGTAGCCTCTCATCCAGCTTTTGCCTAGGACAGTTGCGAATTTCTTTTGAACAGCCCTTTATGATGGTGCTGTGATTCAGAACCTTACAAACCTAGAGTCAGGCCTCACCTTTGCAGATCCCGGTCATGGTACCTTGGCTAAGTTTCTTTGAACCTGTCTCCCCGCTGAAAAATGGGGAACAGAGTTCTTGTGTGTTCTGAGAGTCAGTGGTAAGTGCGGCTGTGGGCGGATGGAGGGGGGTGCAGGTCTTAAGAGGCTGAAGGGAGAAGGGTAGGTGGTGGCTGGCCAGGCTGCTGAGCCGTGCTCTTGCCATCTCTCCCACAGCTCGCTAAGCCTACGTTACTTCACCTACGGGATTCTCTTTGGTTGTGGCTGTTCCTTCGCCTTTCAGCCATCTCTCGTCATCCTGGGCCACTACTTCCAACGCCGCCTGGGTCTGGCCAATGGTGTGGTGTCTGCCGGGAGTAGCATCTTCTCCATATCCTTCCCCCTCCTCATCAAAACGCTGGGGGCTAAGATCAAGCTCGCCCAAACCTTCCAGGTGCTGAGTACCTTCATGTTTGTTCTTATGCTGCTTTCACTCACCTACCGGCCCCTCCTGCCCAGCTCTCAGGACACCCCAAGCAAGAGAGGTGTCCACAGCCTATGCCAGCGCTTTCTGGCTCAGCTCAGGAAGTACTTCAACATGCGAGTGTTCCGCCAGCGCACCTACCGCATCTGGGCCTTTGGGATTGCTGCTGCTGCCCTCGGCTACTTCGTACCCTATGTACACCTGGTGAGGAACACCTGTGGGTCACCCAACCTGTCCCACCCCTAAAGGTCTCTCTTAACCTGCCTGAAGTCCAGAGGTTAGGGGCAGAGGACATTAAAGGAGCAGAGCTTTTAAGAAAGTGAAAACCGTAGCTGGAGAGCACCAAAGAGGGGAGGAGCACAATGAAATGAGGAGGCCTTCTTTAGGGGAAGGCTCTTGCCTGTGCTTTCCCATTGACAAATCTAGATAGACTCTTAGGAGATGAGCATCGTGAGGATGCAGGAGGCTGTTCAGGGACAGAGTGTGTCCTATGGGATGCTGGCTTTCACAGCAAATGATTTTGACCTCTTTAGCTTCACAGTATGCAGCGATCTTTTCAAAGGGCTAACAGTCCTGCAGGAAAGAAACCCATTCAGCTTTGTTTAGCACATTGGTCCCAAATTCCTATGGCCTCAGCACTGCCAGTTGTCATAAAGCTGTCACCTTCCACAGCCCTCTTGCTTCTGTGACCTGCTTTTGCTCCAGGCTGTCAGTTCTGGGTCCAGGGAAGGGGCAATTAGAGGGGAATCCTTGTATTTTCTCAATTGTGAAAGCTGCATTCTGTTCTGTCAGGAGTTAGAGATACCAACCCAGGTCCCCCCCTAACCACCCCCACCCTCCAGCTGGTGTTCAGAAGCTCAGAGTCCAGAGATCCCAGTGATAGGAAGCCTTTTAAGTTGTCAGGGCTCAGCTCAGAGCTGGGGCTACAGGGGAGGGCGCATTTGTCCTTGGGGAAGTAAACAGAAGGTTCTGGATGTGCCAACAGTTAACCAGCTGGCTCCTCTTCTTCCTGGTGGATCTGGTGTTGTTTTTCAGATGAAGTATGTGGAAGAGGAGTTTTTAGAAATCAAACAGACCTGGGTGCTCTTGGTGTGTATTGGGGCTACCTCAGGCCTTGGGCGCCTGGTGTCAGGCCGTGTCAGCGACTCCATTCCTGGACTTAAGAAGATCTACTTGCAGGTGAGTGGCCAGTCTGTGTGCTGTGGGGAAAAACAGCCTGACCCTGATGCCAGGTTATCCCCAGGCATGGGGATAGAGCGGTAGGCCATACCTTGGTTGTGCCTCACACCCCCGCTGTGACACCAGCTTGTATGACAAGGGAAAGGCAAATTCTTGAACTGCTTCCCTTGCTTTCAATGAAGATAATCATTCATCAAGATGAACTGAGGGCCCAGTGAGTGCAGTGGAAACTCTGAGAATACTTTCAAATAAAGTTTTTATTAATAATGTTTCTCCCATCTGAAAGAGGGAATGTGCAACTAAAGAGTTTGGTGCTGCCTCCAAAGAGAGGAGCACCCTAGGAGAACCTCAGGCATCTGTGGCTCTTGGGCCTGGTTTCTGTCTCTTGTGGCTCTGTCACCTCCTCCACTCCCACAGCTACTGGGCAGCGAGCGCTGGCTCCCAGACACCACCCCTTGTGAATACATGTACAGTGCCAGTAGAGGTCAACCTTCACTTCCTCTCTCAGGGGTTCACTTTTTCTTGTTTATACAGTGAGAATAATTCTTGCCTTCCCTTTTTTCCCCTCACAGGTGAGAATCAAAAGAAATATAGGTATGACCAGGGTTTAGGAAGGAAAAATATTTTTATCTCTGTAAGGTTTTAACCCTTCTGACAGTAGCACAGGCACCTTCATACTGTGGCAGTAGCCACGTGGATGCACAAGAGACCACTTCTATGGGGACTGGGTATGGGTCTGCTTGAATGCATACCATTGTTCACACTGCTTCTGTCAGCCTCATATCTCTATTGCTTTTCTGACCTAGCTCATGCTTTTTGCTCCCTTGGATGAACTGACCAGAAGGTGCCCGCATATACAATCTTGTGGAGGGGGCGGGCCCCAGAATACATGTAACCACATCTAATCCAAAAGGAAGTGGCTGAGTTCTGTTCTCCTGGGCAAATCCCAAAAGCACTCTCTACAGGCCCAGACTACACTTGGCGGGGATTTCCTCTCTTCTGACGGCCCTAAGCTTGAAGGGTTTTCCTAAAATATTATCATCTGTCTCCATCAAATATATGGCGACAATTTCCCAGTTTGCCAGAGCTGGCAAATCGTCCTCATCAGATTGAGGGGCGTCCTTACAGCCCATCTAGCCCAGCCTCTCTTCTACACTGATGGAGAAACCAAGGCAAAAACTCACAGATAGAGTGGTAGAGCTGAACCCATATGCAGAATGCTTCCTTACCCTAAACTGTGGGTGTCGGAATCAAATCCCTGTGATGCTAGGTGCTTGACCATGGTAACCCAAAAGCGTGTGATTGAAATAAAACAATCATGAGACTTTGAATTCCTGTGCAAATTCCTTATGCGAGTGGCTTTCTTTTGGCATAGGAGCATGCATGGTATTCCCAGACTCTCCCACAGGTCATCCCTTGTGTGTGTCTCCCTTGTTTATATCAGCAACTCTAAGACACCAAAGGGTGTGGGAAATCAGGCTCCCATAGCATGGGGGAAGGGCTTTATCTTGCAGAGAGTCAGCAGCCCCTGCCTGGTCATAGAGCCCATTTATCTCCCCTGTTTCAGGAGAGAGGTAGGGCCTGAGCAGCTTTTATTTCCTAGTGTGCAAAAAGAGGTATGCACACTTAGCTATTTAGAAGCAGAACTGGCCTTAAAGTCCTATACTTCTGACCATTTCCTCTACATACCCTTTCCCACTTTTCCTTCTCCCAGTTTTACTGCTACAATACTGGAGAACAATCTTAGAACATCATAGCTGAAACATTTCCTCATCAGTCTGTCATCTAACTCGCTCTTTTGACATCTGGAGCAGCTGAGGTCCAGAGAGGATAGTGGTGTGTTCAAACCGAGCCTACTGGTGAAGGTCTCAGGCCAAGAGCACAGGACAATGGCCAAACTTTTTTCTCTTGAACTGCTCAAGGTGTTCTACCACAGGACTCTATCTCCCTTTGACTGGATCATAGGCAGGACCACCGACTCTGGGAAAAGACAAGAGTATATACAGGTTCTGAAGCATCATTAACTAGATGCTGTGGTTCCTGCTGTTGGCATAGATGGGCGCATATGCCCAACATCATGTCCCTGCCCAGTCAGTTGGAAAGGAAATGATGACAACCTGGCAGGGCAGCCTCACTTTGGGTCAGTCAGTTCCTGGGGCCTGGTTCTCAGTTCAAAAAGGGATTTTTAATTCCTGGACCTGGTCAAAGTCTCAGAGAAGATGCTAAGAAGTTGTTGAACATAATAGGCAGTAATGACGGGTCATGTAAAATCAGTGATTCAGAAGCCTGGTGTTATATTATGGTATTAGGTCTTTTTAAATGATATCTGTATGGATTTTACAGCACTGCATATGATTTCAGGAGTGTAATGCATGCCTCTTCTGATGTGTTACCCACGACCATCCCCCAAACACCCATCGGACCCCTCCCTCCACCTTAGCTCCACACCCTCACTTCCCCTTTTGGTAACCTCAGTTCTGCAGATGTATAGAATTTCTTTTGACTGCTTTGTTTTGTTTCTCTGTACTACACCTATGGAGTGAACTCATCTGCTATTTGTTTTCCTCCTTCTGGCTTTTTGTATCCCATCCATGTTATCATAAATGGCACAATTTCAACTTTTTATTTTATAGCTAAGTAGCAATCCATTGTGTATATACACTCTATCTTCTTAATCCACTCCTCTGTCCTTGGGCATTGAGGTTATTTCCATAATTTAGCTAATGTAATTACTGCTGCAGTGAACACAGAGGTATATATATTCCTTTAAATGAATTGGTCTTTCTGCATTCTTTGGGTAGATACCTGGCTTATAGGGTAGGTCTTATTTATTTATTTATTCACTTTGGTGATCTATTTTTAATGTTTTCAGAAACCTCCATACGGTTTTCCATAGGGGCTGGACCAGCCTACATATTTCACCAACAATATATGACAATATATGAGCATTCTTTCTTCTACACACTCTCAACAGTATTTGTTGTATCTGGTCTTTTTGATATGGGTTATTCTCCCAGGTGTGAGGTGGTATCTCGCTGTGGTTTTAATTTACATTTCCTTGATGATACATTTAGCCACATCTGATGGTAAGTGATGATGAGCATTTTTGTCATATGTTTGTTGACCATTTGTATATCTTCTTTGGAGAAGTGTATATTTAACTCCTCTATTTTTAGATTGTGTTGTTTGTTTTCTTTTTGTTGTGTTGTGTGAGTTCTTTGTAGATCGTGGAAATTTGTCCCTTGTTGCATGTATAACATGCAAATATTTTCTTCCATTTGGTAGGTTATTTTTTTATTAAATAATTTATATATATATTTCACATCATTTTAATCTCTGGGGGTCACCCACAACCTCCCCTCCCTGACCACTCCAGCTGGTCCCTGCCCTCCCATTGTGTACTTTCATTTGCTTGTCCATATATTAGTGAAACCATTTGGTTTCTGTCTTTTTCTTTCTGACTCATTTCTGCTAGTATGATTTCTTCTAGGTACATCCATGTTTCCATAAATTCATCAAATTTGTCATTTTTAATTGATGAGTAATACTCCATTGTATATATATATATATATATATATATATATATATATATATATATATATATATATATATATATATATACCACATCTTCTTCATCCATTCATCTGCTTTAGGGACATTTGGGTTGTTTCCATGTCCTTGCAATTATAAATAGTGCTGCAATAAATAGCCAAGCACAGGAATCCTTTTGTACCCACATTGAGGTCTCCTTTGGGTAGATTCCCAGAAGAGCGATTGCTGGATCAAATGGTAGTTCCATTTTCATGAGTTTGAGGGTCCTCCATACTGCTTTCCATAAAGTGGCTGGACCAGTTTGCATTCCCTTGGTAGGTTATATTTTTACTTTAATAAAGTTTTTTTTTCTTTTTTGCTGTGCAGAAGCCTTTTAGTTTAACATAGTCTCGTTTGTTTATTTTTGCTTTTGTTCCCCTTACTGTTGCAGTCAAGTTCCAAAAGACATTCCTAAAAGCAAATCTTGTGTAATGTTTTGCCTGTTTTCTTCTATGTGTTTTAGACTTTCAGATCTTACACCAAAGCTTTTAATTAATTTTTGAGTTAATTTTTGTGTGTGGTGTGAGAGTGGACTACTTTCCTTTTTCTGAATGTGATTATTCAGTTTTCTCAGCACCATTTGTTGAAGAAACTTTCCTTTCTCCATTGTATATGCTTGACTTGTTTGTTGTAGGTTAACTGCATGTAATTGTGGGTTTATTTTTGGGCTTCCAATTCTTTTCCATTGGTCAGTGCCTGATTTAATCCAACACCATACTGTTTTGTTTTTGTTGCAAATCAGATTGAGTTATTAATATTTTAGTCTAATATTTCTGAACTGCCAAATTTTGTAGTTTGATCTACTGGATTTTTTTTTAGTTTATTTTTTATTATATAAAATTTGTTGACTTTTTTTTTGCCTTTGGGTTGTTCCTCCCCCCTCTTCTTCCCCTTCCCACTCCATCTGGTTACTCCATCTCCTCTTTCACTGCTGGTTCCAATAACATACTATTTTGATTGCTATTGAATTGTAGTAGAGTTTGAAGCATGGAGTATGATACCTCTGCTCTTCCTCTCTCCACTATTGCTTTGGATGTTTGGGGTCTTTTGTAGTTACATATAAATTTCAGTATTTGTCCTATTTCTTTGAAGAAAGAATGTGATTTAATCTTTGACAGGGATTGCACTGAATCTCTATTTTGTTTTATTTATTTATTTATTTATTTTATATATAAATTTCACAACTTTGTAATCTCGAGGGTTTGCCCCCCCCTCCCTCCCCTCCCTTCCCCCTTTTCCTTCCTGTTCATAGTTGTGCATTTCATTTTGTTGCTTAGCTTGTTTTGATTTTCCTCAAGGCTTTTATTTTTTTATTTATTTTTTTTTCCCTATATCCCTTACATTAGTGAGACCATTTGGTTTCTGCCTTTTTCTTTGTGGCTTGTTTCTGCTAATATGATTTCTTCTAAATGCATCCATGTTGTTATGAAGTCGTCCAATTTGTCATTTTTAATTGATGAGTAATATTCCATCGTGTATATATACCACAATTTTTTCATCCAGT